>JASPKP010002126.1:0-24548 GCA_030674155.1 Stramonita haemastoma
GTCGGTGGGGGTGCTCGTGCATATGGTTGTATATTTTGGGGTGCTGTTTGTTGCGACACCTATTCGCAGGACTGCGTCTGCCAACCCTTTGCGGGGTGCGTGGGCGCACGCGAATGCGAGGGGTGTATGATAGGTGTATTGTTTGTGTTGGGGGGAGGCCAAGTTGGGGTGGGGCTGAAAACGCTGGGTGCGTCTTTACGCCTTTTTGGGTAGTTCCGTCGCGCACTGACCGAGCTGGCGGTGCCATTGTTGGGCGCTGTGCAGAAAATGGCGAGGTTGGGTAGGTCCATTGCTGGGCACTGGGGGGTTGCCGTGCAAGTTTGGTGGGGAGGGCCTAAACGCTTCGGGTGCCGTTGCAACGCTTTCGCGGGGGTAGGGTATCTGCGCAGCAATGCGGCTGGTGTTTTTGTCATTTTTGTTTGAGGACATTGCAGGACCCCCTGCGTGGTGATGCCGTAACATTAGTCGGAGCTGGTTATGTGGTGCATTCTGTCTTGTTACCTGCCAAAGTTTTGCTCCCACGCCACGGGTGCCGTCTTGCCCAACCGCACTTCCGGAAGGTCGGGGGTAGCACGTGCTTTTTGGTGTTTGGGTGGTGTGCGGACGAGTTGGGTGTAGTGCTGAAAAGGCTTTATTTGCCCTACTGACTTTTTCGACCGTGGTACCTGCGCCCACGCGCCCACGCTGCGGGTGTAGTCGGCGCCATGCGAAAGGCGGAGTTTGCTGGGTGATATTGTCTTGTGGTCTTGGTTTTGTTGCCAAATTGCGTACCTAGAAACCTACTTTTGCCTCTGCCAACCGCACCTTCCCGGGGGACCGCAGAGGCGGGAGGGTGTATGTTGTTTGTTGGGCTTGGGTGCTGACTTGCGTGGGTATGACGGGACTGCAATATGTGCCGGTGCTGGTTTTGCAACCACCTTTTCCTAGAAGACCTGCGCCCCTCCACGCAGGGAGTCGCCAGGGGAGTACGCGCATGAAAAGGCGGAGGTGTGTGTATGATCGTGCATATTGTCTTCTTATGTGCGCGGTGGTTTGTGAACTCTACGGTTCCTGCAAAACCAGCTTTTCCGGCTCAGCCAGCGGACGCCCAGGCGGCGCACGATGAAATGGTGGGGGGTGTATGCTAGGGCCTATTTGTGTTGGTCGGGTGCCTATAGTTGGGGGCGGCTGAAGCTAACTGCCGTTTCCAAACCGCTTTTCGCCGGAGACGGGCGCACGCGCACCGATGTTTGTCAGGGTTGTGGTGCCATTTTGGGGGCCTGCTGGGTGCATATGCGGATGAAACTTATGGTGCGTCTTGTATTCGACCTCTCCCTGGTAGAAACTGCTCCGCCCCAGGCGGCGGTCCGTGGCGCACACGCATGAAAAATGGTCGGAGAGGGTGTATGCATACGGGCCAATTGTCTTTGGTTTTGGGGTGGGTGACCGTGCCAAAGTTGGGGTGGGACGGGCCTGAAAACGGCTCTACGGGTGCCGTCTTGCCCAAAACCGCACCTTTTTCGCCGGGGGTAGGGTATCGTGCGCGCCGCGCACGCGAGCTGGCGTTTGTCAGTGTGTTTGTTTGTGTGCGCGCATGTGCAGGGACCCTGCACTTTGCTGTGGTGTATGATATCGCTGTATATTGTCATTATTATTGTGCGCGCTGCTTGGTTTTTGTTGCGTACACTCTACCTGATTACCTGAAGACACTAGCTTTCTCAGCTCTCCCGCAGCGGAGTCGCCACAGGTCGGCCACACGCATGAAAGGTCGGAGAGGGTGTATGATACGGTGCCATTTGTCTGGTGTCTTGGGGGGTGACCGTGCAAAGTTGGGTGGGACGGGCCTGAAAACGGCTCTACGGGTCGTCTTGCCCAAACCGCACCTTTTCGCCGGGGGTAGGGTATCCGGCGCGCACGCGCACGCGAGCTGGCGTTGTCAGTGTGTTTGTTTTGGCGCGCATGTGCAGGGGCCTGCACTTTGCTGTGGTGTATGATATCGCTGTATATGTCATTATTATTGTGCGCCTGCTTGGTTTTTTTGCGTACACTCTACCTGATTACCTACAGACACTAGCTTTCTCAGCTCTCCACGCCAGCGGAGTCGCACAGTCCGGCCCAACGCATGAAAATGGTCGGAGAGGGTGTATGCATACGGGCCATATTGTCTTGGTGTCTTGGGTGGGACCGTGCCAAAGTTGGGGTGGGACGGGCCTGAAAACGGCTCTACGGGTGCGTCTTGCCCAAACCGCACCTTTTCGCGGGGGAGGGTATCGTGCGCGCAGCGCACGCGAGCTGGCGTTTGTCAGTGTGTTTGTTTGTGTGCGCGCATGTGCAGGGGCCTGCACTTTGCTGTGGTGTATGATATCGCTGTATATTGTCATTATTATTGTGCGCGCTGCTTGGTTTGTTGCGTACACTCTATGATTACCTGCAAGAACTAGCTTTCTCAGCTCTCCACGCAGCGGAGTCGCCACAGGTCCGGCGCCACACGCATGAAAATGGTCGGAGAGGTGTATGATACGGTGCCATATTGTCTGTGTCTTGGGGTGGGTGACCGTGCAAGTTGGGGTGGGACGGGCCTGAAACGGCTTACGGGTGCCGTCTTGCCAAAACCGCACCTTTTTCGCCGGGGGTGGGTATCCGTGCGCGCACGCGCACGCGAGCTGGCGTTTGTCAGTGTGTTGTTTGTGTGCGCGCATGTGCAGGGGACCCTGCACTTTGCTGTGGTGTATGATTCGCTGTATTTGTCATTATTATTGTGCGCGCTGCTTGGTTTTTTTGCGTACACTCTACTGATTACTAGCAAGACACTAGCTTTCTCAGCTCTCCACGCAGCGGAGTCGCCCAGGTCCGGCGCCACACGCATGAAAATGGTCGGAGAGGGTGTATGATACGGTGCCATATTGTCTTGGATGAAAATGGTCGGAGAGGGTGTATGCATACGGTGCCATATTGTCTTGGTGTCTTGGGGTGGGTGACCGTGCCAAAGTTGGGGTGGGACGGGCCTGAAAACGGCTCTACGGGTGCCGTCTTGCCCAAAACCGCACCTTTTTCGCCGGGGGTAGGGTATCCGTGCGCGCACGCGCACGCGAGCTGGCGTTTGTCAGTGTGTTTGTTTGTGTGCGCGCATGTGCAGGGGACCCTGCACTTTGCTGTGGTGTATGATATCGCTGTATATTGTCATTATTATTGTGCGCGCTGCTTGGTTTTTGTTGCGTACACTCTACCTGATTACCTAGCAAGACACTAGCTTTCTCAGCTCTCCACGCCAGCGGAGTCGCCACAGGTCCGGCGCCACACGCATGAAAAATGGTCGGAGAGGGTGTATGCATACGGTGCCATATTGTCTTGGTGTCTTGGGGTGGGTGACCGTGCCAAAGTTGGGGTGGGACGGGCCTGAAAACGGCTCTACGGGTGCCGTCTATGCCCAAAACCGCACCTTTTTTTCCCCCGGGGGTAGGGTATCCGTGCGCGCACGCGCACGCGAGCTGGCGTTTGTCAGTGTGTTTGTTTGTGTGCGCGCATGTGCAGGGGACCCTGCACTTTGCTGTGGTGTATGATATCGCTGTATATTGTCATTATTATTGTGCGCGCTGCTTGGTTTTTGTTGCGTACACTCTACCTGATTACCTAGCAAGACACTAGCTTTCTCAGCTCTCCACGCCAGCGGAGTCGCCACAGGTCCGGCGCCACACGCATGAAAAATGGTCGGAGAGGGTGTATGCATACGGTGCCATATTGTCGTGGTGTCTTGGGGTGGGTACCGTGCCAAAGTTGGGGTAGGACGGGCCTGAAAACGGCTCTACGGGTGCCGGTCTTGCCCAAAACCGCACCTTTTCCGCCGGGGGTTTGGGTATGCGTGCGCGCACGCGCACGCGACTGGCGTGCTTTGTCAGTGTGTTTGTTTGTGTGCGCGCATGTGCAGGGGACCCGCACTTTGCTGTGGTGTATGATATCGCTGTATATTGTCATTATTATTGTGCGCGCTGCTTGGTTTTTGTTGCGTACACTCTACCTGATTACCTAGCAAGACACTAGCTTTCTCAGCTCTCCACGCAGCGGAGTCGCCACAGGTCCGGCCGCCACACGCATGGAAAATGGTCGGAGAGGGTGTATGCATACGGTGCCATATTGTCTTGGTGTCTTGGGGTGGGTGAACCGTGCCAAAGTTGGGGTGGGACGGGCCTGAAAACGGCTCTACGGGTGCCGTCTTGCCCAAAACCGCACCTTTTTCCGCCGGGGGTATGGGTATCCGTGCGCGCACGCGCACGCGACGCGCGCTGCGTTTGTCAGTGTGTTTGTTTGTGTGCGCGCATGTGCAGGGGACCCTGCACTTTGCTGTGGTGTATGATATCGCTGTATATTGTCATTATTATTGTGCGCGCTGCTTGGTTTTTGTTGCGTACACTCTACCTGATTACCTAGCAAGACACTAGCTTTCTCACTCTCCACGCCAGCGGAGTCGCCACAGGTCCGGCGCCACACGCATGAAAAATGGTCGGAGAGGGTGTATGCATACGGTGCCATATTGTCTGGTGTCTTGGGGTGGTGACCGTGCCAAAGTTGGGGTGGGACGGCCTGAAAACGGCTCTACGGGTGCCGTCTTCCCAAAACCGCACCTTTTTCGCGGGGGTGGGATCCGTGCGCGCACGCGCACGCGAGCTGCGTTTGTCAGTTGTTTGTTTGTGTGCGCGCATGTGCAGGGGACCCTGCACTTTGCTGTGGTATGATATCGCTGTATATTGTCATTATTATTGTGCGCGCTGCTTGGTTTTTGTTGCGTACACTCTACCTGATTACCTAGCAAGACCTAGCTTCCAGCTCTCCACGCCAGCGGAGTCGCCACAGGTCGGCGCCACACCATGAAAAATGGTCGGGAGGGTGTATGCATACGGTGCCATATTGTCTTGGTGTCTTGGGGTGGGTGACCGTGCCAAAGTTGGGGTGGACGGGCCATGAAAACGGCTCTACGGGTGCCGTCTTGCCCAAAACCGCACCTTTTTCGCCGGGGTAGGGTATCCGTGCGCGCACGCGCACGCGAGCTGGCGTTTGTCAGTGTGTTTGTTTGTGTGCGCGCATGTGCAGGGGACCCTGCACTTTGCTGTGGTGTATGATATCGCTGTATATTGTCATTATTATTGTGCGCGCTGCTTGGTTTTTGTTGCGTACACTCTACCTGATTACCTAGCAAGAACTAGCTTTCTCAGCTCTCCACGCCAGCGGAGTCGCCACAGGTCCGGCGCCACACGCATGAAAAATGGTCGGAGAGGGTGTATGCATACGGTGCCATATTGTCTTGGTGTCTTGGGGTGGGTGACCGTGCCAAAGTTGGGGTGGGACGGGCCTGAAAACGGCTCTACGGGTGCCGTCTATGCCCAAAACCGCACCTTTTTTCGCCGGGGGTTAGGGTATCCGTGCGCGCACGCGCACGCGAGCTGGCGTTTGTCAGTGTGTTTGTTTGTGTGCGCGCATGTGCAGGGGACCCTGCACTTTGCTGTGGTGTATGATATTCGCTGTATATTGTCATTATTATTGTGCGCGCCTGCTTGGTTTTTGTTGCGTACACTCTACCTGATTACCTAGCAAGACACTAGCTTTCTCAGCTCTCCACGCCAGCGGAGTCGCCACAGGTCCGGCGCCACACGCATGAAAAATGGTCGGAGAGGGTGTATGCATACGGTGCCATATTGTCTTGGTGTCTTGGGGTGGGTGACCGTGCCAAAGTTGGGGTGGGACGGGCCTGAAAACGGCTCTACGGGTGCCGTCTTGCCCAAAACCGCACCTTTTCTCGCCGGGGGTAGGGTATCCGTGCGCGCACGCGCACGACGCAGCTGGCGTTTGTCAGTGTGTTTGTTTGTGTGCGCGCATGTGCAGGGGACCCTGCACTTTGCTGTGGTGTATGATATCGCTGTATATTGTCATTATTATTGTGCGCGCTGCTTGGTTTTTGTTGCGTACACTCTACCTGATTACCTAGCAAGACACTAGCTTTCTCAGCTCTCCACGCCAGCGGAGTCGCCACAGGTCCGGCGCCACACGCATGAAAAATGGTCGGAGAGGGTGTATGCATACGGTGCCATATTGTCTTGGTGTCTTGGGGTGGGTGACCGTGCCAAAGTTGGGGTGGGACGGGCCTGAAAACGGCTCTACGGGTGCCGTCTTGCCCAAAACCGCACCTTTTTCGCCGGGGGTAGGGTATCCGTGCGCGCACGCGCACGCGAGCGCGTGCATTGTCAGTACGCGCACGCGGCTGGTTTGTCGTGTGTTTGTTTGTGCGCGCATGTGCGGGGACCTGCATTTGCTGTGGTGATGTATGCTGTATATTTCATTATTATTTGCGCCTGCTTTTTTTGTTGCTCACCACTGATTCTGCGACACAGCTTACTCTCAGAGCGGAGTCGCCACGGTCGGCGCCACACGCATGAAATGGTGGAGGGGTGTATGCATACTGCCATATGTCTGGTGTCTTGGGTGGACCTGCCAAGTGGGTGGGACGGGCCGAAAACGGCTCTAGGGTGCGTTTGCCCAAACCGACCTTTTGCCGGGGTAGGGTATCGTGGCCAGCGCGGGCTGGTTTGTCATTTTGTTTGTGCCGCATTGCAGGGACCCGCACTTTGCTGGTGAGATACGCTGAATGTCATTATTATTGTGCGCGCTGCTTGGTTTTGTTGCGTACACTCCTACCTGATTACCTAGCAAGACACTAGCTTTCTCAGCCTCACGCCAGCGGAGTCGCCACAGCCGCGCCACACGCATGAAAAATGGTCGGAGGGTGTTGCATACGGTGCCATATTGTCTTGGTGTCTTGGGTGGGTGACCGTGCCAAAGTTGGGGTGGACGGGCCTGAAAACGGTCTACGGGTGCCGTCTTGCCCAAACCGCACCTTTTCGCCGGGGGTAGGGTATCCGTGCGCGCACGCGCACGCGAGCGGCGTTGTCATGTGTTTGTTTGTGTGCGCGCATGTGCAGGGGACCCTGCACTTTGCTGTGGTGTATGATATCGCTGTATATTGTCATTATTATTGTGCGCGCTGCTTGGTTTTGTTGCGTACACTCTACCTGATTACCTAGCAAGACACTAGCTTTCTCAGCTCTCCACGCCAGCGGAGTCGCCACAGGTCCGGCGCCACACGCATGAAAAATGGTCGGAGAGGGTGTATGCATACGGTGCCATATTGTCTTGGTGTCTTGGGGTGGGTGACCGTGCCAAGTTGGGGTGGGACGGGCCTGAAAACGGCTCTACGGGTGCCGTCTATGCCCAAAACCGCACCTTTTCGCCGGGGGTAGGGTATCCGTGCGCGCACGCGCACGCGAGCTGGCGTTTGTCAGTGTGTTTGTTTGTGTGCGCGCATGTGCAGGGGACCCTGCACTTTGCTGTGGTGTATGATATCGCTGTATATTGTCATTATTATTGTGCGCGCTGCTTGGTTTTTGTTGCGTACACTCTACCTGATTACCTAGCAAGACACTAGCTTTCTCAGCTCTCCACGCCAGCGGAGTCGCCACAGGTCCGGCGCCACACGCATGAAAAATGGTCGGAGAGGGTGTATGCATACGGTGCCATATTGTCTTGGTGTCTTGGGTGGGTGACCGTGCCAAAGTTGGGGTGGGACGGGCCTGAAAACGGCTCTACGGGTGCCGTCTTGCCCAAAACCGCACCTTTTCGCCGGGGTAGGGTATCCGTGCGCGCACGCGCACGCGAGCTGGCGTTTGTCAGTGTGTTTGTTTGTGTGCGCGCATGTGCAGGGGACCCTGCACTTTGCTGTGGTGTATGATATCGCTGTATATTGTCATTATTATTGTGCGCGCTGCTTGGTTTTGTTGCGTACACTCTACCTGATTACCTAGCAAGACACTAGCTTTCTCAGCTCTCCACGCCAGCGGAGTCGCCACAGGTCCGGCGCCACACGCATGAAAAATGGTCGGAGAGGGTGTATGCATACGGTGCCATATTGTCTTGGTGTCTTGGGGTGGTGACCGTGCCAAGTTGGGGTGGGACGGGCCTGAAAACGGCTCTACGGTGCCGTCTTGCCCAAAACCGCACCTTTTTCGCCGGGGGTAGGGTATCCGTGCGCGCACGCGCACGCGAGCTGGCGTTTGTCAGTGTGTTTGTTTGTGTGCGCGCATGTGCAGGGACCCTGCACTTTGCTGTGGTGTATGATATCGCTGTATATTGTCATTATTATTGTGCGCGCTGCTTGGTTTTTGTTGCGTACACTCTACCTGATTACCTAGCAAGACACTAGCTTTCTCAGCTCTCCACGCCAGCGGAGTCGCCACAGGTCCGGCGCCACACGCATGAAAAATGGTCGGAGAGGGTGTATGCATACGGTGCCATATTGTCTTGTGTCTTGGGGTGGGTGACCGTGCCAAAGTTGGGGTGGGACGGGCCTGAAAACGGCTCTACGGGTGCCGTCTTGCCCAAAACCGCACCTTTTCGCCGGGGTGGGTATCCGTGCGCGCACGCGCACGCGAGCTGGCGTTTGTCAGTGTGTTTGTTTGTGTGCGCGCATGTGCAGGGGACCTGCACTTTGCTGTGGTGTATGATACGCTGTATATTGTCATTATTATTGTGCGCGCTGCTTGTTTTTGTTGCGTACACTCTACCTGATTACCTAGCAAGAACAGCTTCTCAGCTCTCCACGCCAGCATCTTGTAAAAAATTATTGGGGGGGCCCTGCTTTTTTTTTTTTTTCCCGGGGGCATTCCCAAAAGTTTTTTCCGCAAAATGTTTTTTTTTAGCCTTTGGGGGCTGGGGGTTCCCCCACAAAATTTGGGGGCCCAAAAAATGTCCCCGGGGAAAAAGGGGAAAACAAAATTTTATAAAAAAATTCGATATTCCCCTTTTTCCCCCTTTGGGTTTTTTTAAAACCCGGGGAAAAGTCGTGGGAGGGGGGGGGCTGAAAAGGGGTCTTTTAAAGGCATCTTTTCCCCAAAAAACCCCCCCTTTTTTTTTTTTTAAAGGGGGTTTTGGGTTTCCGGGGGGGGGCCCCCCTTGGGGGGTTTTTTTTGGCCCCAAAATTTGGGGGGGGTTTGGGGTTTTCGCATATTTGGGGGGGGACCCTGCCTTTTTCCCGGGGGCATATTTATTTCGTATAAAGTCTTTTTTTTTTGTTTCGCATTGGGTTTTTTTTCGCGACATTTAAAAATTTTTCACCCGGGGGAAACTCCTTTTTTTTACTTTTGGGGGGCCCCGTGGGCCCTCGCCCCAAATCCGGGCCCCAAAAAACCTTGGGTGAAACTAAAAAAACCCAGGGCCCCCTGTGCAAACGCACCAGAACTTTTTGGGGGGGACAAAATGAAAAAACCTGTTCCGCTTTTTTTAAAAAATGGGGCCTTTGGGGGTGACGGGGGAAAAAAGGTGATAAAGTTTTAAAAAAACGCTTACACACCGGGGGTGGGGTTTTTTTTTATTTCCCTTGAAAAAAAAGAAAAAAAAAGAAAAAAATAATAAAAAAAACAAACCCTCACCCTTTTTGCCACCATTATCGGGGGGACAATTTTTTTTTGCCACACCCCTCTTGCTCCCAAAAAAAAAAACCCCCTTTACGAGTTGAAAACCCCTTTTTTTTTTTTTCTTTTTTACTATCTATTTATTTTTCTTTTTTAAAATTTTTCTATTTATTTAAACTCTTTATTTTTATACTCTTTTTTTTTCGAGAATAATTAAAAAAACCCCCAAAGTTTTTTTTTTTAAAAAACAAAAGCCGTGTAAAATTTAGTTTTTTTGGAAAATTTTTTTAAAAAGTTCCCACCCGGGACACAATGGGGCCCACCTTTAAAAAAAAAAGCAAAAAAAGGTTGAACTTTTACGCAATGTTTTTTTGCGTGCGTTTGCCCCGGGGACCAAAGTTTTGTATTTTCCCGAAATGGGCCCCTTTTGGGGGGAAAAAAATTTTTGGGGAAAAAGTGGGGGCAACCCCGATTTAAAAAAACCCGGGGGGGAAAACACCTCGAAAAAAGGGAAAGGGGAAGGGGGGGGGAGGGGGAGAGAGAGAAGAAGGGGGAGAAAAAGGGGAAAAAGAATAAAAAAGGAGAGAGAGAAAAAAGAAGAAGACAGACAGACGACAGACAACCAAAAAAGACAAAAAAGACAGACAGAAAAGACAGAAAAAACAAGACAGACAACAGAAAAGAAAAAACAGACAGCCAAAAGGGACCTTCAAAAACCCCAATTTTTGGCCCCCTACCCTAAAAAAAAGCCCCAAAACCCATCCCCCTTTTTTTAATTCTCCCAAAAAAGAAACCCTTTTTAAATTTTTGTTTTTAAAATTTTTGGGGGTTTTTTTCTCAAATTTTTGGTTTTTTTTTTTATTAATTTTTACACCCTTTTTCTAGTCATGCTAAGTTCTAAAAAAAAAAGTTTTTTTTTTTAAAAAGTTTTTCGGGCAAAACCCCCAAACCCCCCCTCCAGTTGTTTTTTTTCGGCTGAAAGGGGGGGGGGGGCCCCCTTTTCCCCGGTCCCGGGGGACATGGGGGAAAAAAGAAAACCCAAAAACCCCCCGACAATTTTTTTCCTTTTCAAAAAAAAAAAACCATCATTTGGGGGTTTCAAAAACCCCAAAAATGTGGTTTTTTCCAATCTGTTTTTAAAAAAAAAAAAAAGTCCCCAAAAAAAATTTAAATTCCAGCCATGTTTTTCTTTTTTGTCCGAAAACCCCCCGAATAAACAATGCAAAAAAATCAAAATTTTTATTTTTAAAACCCCAAAAAGGGAATTTTTTTAAAGCTTGTGTTTTTTTCAAGAAAGTCATTTTTGGGGGGCAAATGCCAGTGGTGTGTGCTCAGCCCCCGATTCCTAAAAATTAAAAAAAAAAAAAAAATATAACAAAAAAAATTTAAAAAGGGGGTTTTTTAAAAAAAAAAAAAACCCCGGAAAAAAGGGGCCCCAAGGGTTTTTTTTCAAAAAAAAAAAAACCGGGGACTCTAAAAACAAACCAAAAAAAGCAAAAAATTTTTTTCCTTTTATTCAGGAAAAAACAATTTTTAAATTTGTCCCCACTAATTTTAAAAAAAAAAAAAATTTTTACAATTTTCAAATTTGGGGGGTTTTTTAAAAAAAACAAGGGGAAAAAAAAAGCAGTTTTTTTACAAAAAATCTTTTTTGAAACTAACCCCCCCCCCCCCCCCCCCAAAAAAAAAAAAACCCCCCCCCCCCCCCCCAAAAAAAAAAAAGTTTAATTAATTTTCCCATGGACAATTTTGGGGAAATTTTTTAAGTCAGAATTTTTTTTAAAAGAAAACATTTTATCAAAAACCCCCCGGGGCTTTTAAAATTGAAAAAAAAATGGGAAAAAGGTTTTTTTTTAAAAAAAACTTTGTTTTTTAACTTAGAAACCCCCAAAACCCCCTGCAACAACATGTTTACCCGAAAATTTTTTGGGGGGACAAGTTTGGAAAAAAACTCCCCATATTTTTAAAAAAAAAAAAGACCTTTAATTTTTTCTTTTAATTTCTTAAAATTTTTGGGGGTTTTAAATACAAAAAAAAAATGGAGGGACTGGGAAAAAAAAAACTTTTTTGGGACCCCCAAAAAAAAAAAAAATTTAAAAGAAACTAACTCTCCTCGGAGGCAGCCCAGAAAACTGCTAAACAAAGTGGATAAAAACAACAATAAAACGAAAAATTTAAAACCAAGCAGAAAAATCTGGGCCCCCCTTTTATTACATTTTATGCCATTTTTAACAACAACAACAACAACAAAAAAAAGAAAAGGATAAAAAAAAAATTTTTCCCCACAAATACTTTAAAAAACCCCAATAAAAAACAACCCCCCTGGGCCCAAAATCAAAAGGGTTTTGCAGGGCAATTTTTTTTTACTGAAAATTTTTAAACACCCAAATTTTGCCAACAAATTTAAAAATAAAACCCAAAAAGTTTTTTTTCTTGAGCTCATTAACAAGTAAAAAACCCCCGAAAAATATACTATTGTTAAATTTCTTGGTTTAATCTTAAATTAAAAGAAAACCCAAAAAAAAATTTAAAAATTTGGGAAATTTTTTGCTTTCAAAACCCATTAAATTTTTAAAAAACCCCCAAAAATATATAAATTTTATTACTTTTGGTTCCAATCTAATAGAAAGAAAACCCCCCAAAAAAGACAACCCTTTTATTTTTTCATTCAATCTATTTAATAAGAAAGAAAAAAGGAAAATAAAAAAATTTTAAATTTTTTGCGATTTAATTTTACTTTTAAAAAAAAAACAAAAAAAACCCCCACAAATAGCGGGGAACCTTAAATTCAAAATTTTACACAAAAAAATGAAAACTATACTATCACATTTCTTGTATTTAATCCAATCAAAAAAAGAAAAATACACTATTTAAGTCTTTTTATTCGATCTCATAAAAATCGAAAAAAACACTATTGTATTTAATGCATTCCCAAACTATTAAAAAGGGGAAAACAACAAAAAAACAACAACCCAACCCCCAACAACAACAACAACCAAAAACAACAACAACAACAACACCCAAAAAAACCATCCCCCCCGCCCCCCCCCCCCCCCCCCCCCAAAAAAAAAGCAAAAATTTTCAAATTTCAATTTTTTTGCATTCAAACTCATAAAAAGCTGAAAATATAAATAATTTTTTTGCATTTAATTTTTTTTTTTTTATCATAAAACATTTTTTTTTTTGCATTTGATCTCATAATCGAAAAATCTAAAAAAAAGTATTTCTTATAACAGTCTAAATAAAAGGGTTTTTACAATTTTTACTTCCTTTCTTTCATCTCCATTAAAAAACAAAAATAAACTTCTCCTCCTCCTTTTCTGAAAGGGGGGGACTGGATTTTAAAAAAGCACACGAGTGCTCAAAATTCCCTTATCCCCCGATACAAAAAAAAAAAAAAAAAGAAACAACTCTGCTCCCGGGGGAGCAAACCCCAATTTCCAAAGCATAGAAAACGCTAGAACAAATGGAATAAAACAAAAATAAAATAAATAAAGCCAACATAGAACCTGGTCCCTCATTAAAACATTTGATGCCAATTTTAAAAAAAAAAAAAGTAAAAGAAAAAATTAAAAAAAAAAATTTAACTTTCCCCCCCCATATAAATTCACACACGCCTAAAATTTAAAATAACAACACCCCTGCCAAAAATCAAAGGCAATTTCAGGCCTAGATTTTTTTCAAATTGAAATTTTCATCACCCCAAAAGTTGCCAACCATTCAAAAAAATAATCCAGATAGTTATTTTTTTTAGCTCAAGAACTACAAGGAAAAAAACCCCAAAAAATACTAATTGGGATTACTTTTGTTTTAATCAATAAAAAAAAAAACCCACAAAAATTTACCCCAAATTTTGTATTTTTTTTGCATTCAATCTATTAAAAAAAAAAAAAAAAACGAAAAAAAATACAATTTTCAAATTTCCCTTTTTTCAAAACTAAAAAGAAAGAAAACCCTCACAAATTAAAAATTTTTAGTCTTTTTCATTCAATCTAAAAATTAAAAAAAAATCAACGAAAAAAAAAACTAATTTTATTCCTTCTTTAATCTGAAAAAAAAGAAAAAAACCCCACAAATTTTCAATTTTTTCCGGGCTTGCATTCAATCTCTGATTAAAAAAAAAACACAAAAATTTTGATTTGTAAATTTCTTGGTTCAAAAAAATAGAAAAAAACCCACACAAATATTTTTAATTTGTAATTTTTTTGCATTTTAATCCCATTAATTTTTAAAAAAAAAAAGAAAAATATAACCCCTGTATTACTTTTGTTCAAAATAATAGGAAAAAACCCCCACAAATTTAAAAATTTTTATTTCTTTCATTCAACAAATTTAAATTAAAAAAAACAAAAAACGAAAAATATTCTATTGTATTACTTGTTTTTAATCTAATAGAAAAAAAACCCACAAAAATTTACCCAATTTTTTAGGGCTTTCCCTTCAATCTATTTTAAATTTAAAAAAAAAAACAAACCCAAAAAAATTTCAATTGTATTACTTTTATTTAATCGATTGAAAAAAAAAAACAAAAAAATTTCAATTTTTAAAGTCTTGCATTCAATCAGTTTAAAAACAAGACAAATATACTATTGTATTACGTGTTCAATTTAATAGAAAGAAAACCCACCCCAAATTTAAAATTTGTATGTCTTGCATTCAATTTTTAAAATTTTTTAAAAAAACGAAAAAAAATTTTTATCCCCTGTTTTTTTTTTTGCATTCAATCTTCTTTTTTTTTTAAAACCGAAAAAATTAAAATTGTATTTTTTGCGTTTCCAAAAATCTAAATTTCGAAAAGAGGAAAAAAAAAGCAATGAAATTTTCCCGTAATTTAATCTATTAAAAAAAAACTATTGTATTTTTTCATTCAAACTTTTTTTAAAAAAGAAAAATTTTACGATTGCAATTTGTTCCCCTCAACCTTTAAACAAACGAAAAATTTACTATTGTATATTTTTTGAATTTAAAACTTTTTTTTTTTTTAAAAAGAAAAAATTTTCTTTTTTTTTTCTGGCCCTTCCCAAAAAATTTTAAAAAAAAACAAACTAAAAAAATGCGGGGGTAATTTTCTTACATTCAAATTTTTCAAAAAAAATGAAAATTATACTTTTCACATTTCTTAAAATTCCCAAACCAAAAAAAAAAGAAAACCCAAAAAAACACCATTTGGGAAGTCTTGCATGCGAAACTCATAAAAATCGAAAATTAAAAACTATTGTATTCCATGCATTCAATCAAATAAAAAGGAGAAAACCCAAAAACCAACAACAACCCCCCCAAAAACAAAAAACAACAACAACCAAAAACAACCCCAAAAACAACAAAAACCCCAAACCCTTTCCCCCCCCCCCCCAAAAAAAAACCAAAAAAATTTTCTTTTGCAATTTTTCTTTCAAAAAAATCTAAAAAAAAAGGAAAAAAATACTGTATTTTTTTTGCATCTTAAAACCAATTTTTTTTTAATAAAGATAAATACATTGGTTTTTTTTTTTTTTGCATTTTATCTCCAAAAACGAAAAAGCACTTTAAAAAATTTTTTTCTTATATTCAGCTAAAAAAAAAAGTTTTTAAAATTTTTGTAAAGTCCTGCTTTCATAATCATCCCCCATAAAAAAACGAAAATAACTCCTCCCCTCTCTCTCTCAACCCCTCTCCCCCAATTTTCCTCTTTCCCCTTCCCCCCCCCTCTCTCTCCCTTCCTTCCTCTCCCCACCCTCTCCTCCCCCACACCACCCACAAAACACCCCACACACACACCCCCTCCCACTCTGAAAGGGCCCGGGGGCTGGATTAAAAAAACACAAAGAAATGGGTTTTTCTATTAAACCTCCCAAAAAAAGAATTTGCCTTGCTTTCCCCCCCCCCCCCCCCCCCCCCCCACCCCTCCCCCCTAAAAAAAAAAATTCAGAAATGAACAATTTGGGTGGACCAATTTCCCCCCTAAAAACTTTCAAAATCCCTTTCCCCCTCCCCCCCCCCCCTTCCCCTCCTCCTCCTCCTCCCTCCCCCCTCCACCCCCCCCCCTCACCCCAAAAAAAAACCTAAAAGAAAAAACCACCCCACTGTCCCAAAAATTCATTCAAAAACTAGCATGCACCCTGGCATAAAACACGTGCGCTCAAGTCCCCCTCTGTTACGCCTCCACAAAAGACCCGTATTCCCTTTTTAATTTTGAAAAACCCCTATTTACAAAATTTTTTCCCAAAAAGCCAAACACGTTTCTTTTATTTTTCCTTTACATAAGAGTGTACAACGAAAAATTTTAAAAGCAGCCGCAAATAAACCCTTGTTGGGCCTCCTCATTTGAGTTAAAAAAAAAAAAAAAAAGGGCGTTTGGGCCCTTCTTGTGGTATCATAGGACCAGGGCCAAAAATTTTTCCCGACAAAAGTTTCTGAATGAATGTAAAGAAAAGGAAAAAAATTAAGAAAGAAAAAAAAAGAACACCCAAAAAAAACCCCAAGACACCCGTGGTCGAAAACCCTACACCACCCCAAACCTCCTAAAAAAAACAAGTACAATCTTTTAAAATCCCTAACGGGCCCTTTTTCCATTTAAAAAAAAACAAACAAAAAAAAAACACTACCATGCACACACACCACAACACACACCCCACACACACCCAAAAAACAAAACACCACCCACACCACAACAAACACACCCCCACACACACACACACAACACACCCCCTACCAAACCCCCCCCCACACACACCCACAAAACACACAAAACCCCCCCTTTTTCCCCCTGGTTTCCCCAATATAATCTAAAGAACCGTTTTTCGAGTACCAGGATATACCATTCCCAGAAATGCATGCAGTATACAAACAAAAAAAACTTTTTTTTGCCTTTGGGGGAAAGGAGACAAAATTTTTTAAACTGTAAGCCGCGGGGATTAAAATGTAAAAAAACAAAACCTACGGTTTCTTTCCTTTCCCTTTCCCCGAAAAAAAAAAAATTTTGAGAACCCCCCAACTCTCTCTCCCCCCCTCTCTCCCCCTCCTCCCTCCCCCTTCCCCCTCTCCCCCTCCCCTCTCCTCCCTTCCATCTCTCTCTTTTCCCACTTCTCTTCTCTCTCTCCCCGGTGGGTTTCAGATATAGAATTTTCAAAAAATCGCCCTGCACAGGGAACTGGATGTAAAAAACGCACAAGTTCAAAAAAATTATTGGGCAAAAAAAAAAATTTTAGAAAAGAGGAAAAGGTGACAAAAAAGTTAAACCAAAACGCATGTGCAAAAGAGACTGGATTTTTAAAAAAAAAACACACGAATTGCTTTTTTTTTTGTTACTTCGAAATAAAAGAAAATTGAACACACACAACCACACACACACACAAAACACACACACACACCCCCCACCACACACCCCAAAACACACACACACACACACACACACACAAAACCCTTATTTTAAATTTCCCACTTGGGCCAAAAACAAAAACTTTCTGCCCCCCCTTTTAAAAAACCCCCCGTAAAGCATTTCCCCTTTGCCCGCCTCCCCCCCCTTTTCCCCTCCCCCCCCCCTCCCTCCCCCCTCCACTTCACCCCTTCCCCCCCCCCTTTAAATTTCCAAAACCCAAAAATCCACTATTCTCGATGACCAAAATTATGCATTTTTAATTTTAACCCCCCTATAAATTTTTTAATTTTTAAAAATCTTTTAAAAAAAATTTTTTTTTCCCTAAACAAACCCCTCCCCCCAACTTACATGACCCAAACCCATCCCCTATCCATTTACTACCTTAAACCCCTATCCCGACTACCTATCCCCTACCATCCCCTACCTATCCCCCTATCCATCAAAATACCTAGCCCCCCTCCATCACTACCAAACCCCCTTTTTCCATCACTTTTCCTATCCCCTATCCCCTCACTAAACCAACCCCCACCCCTCACTACCTATCCCCCATCCCCATCCACTACCTATTTCCCCCATCCATCACTACCCAACCCCCATCCAAACACTACCTTTTCCCCCCATCCCCTCAAATACCTACACATTCAAAAAACCGGTCCTCATTAAAATATTCCCCCCAGACCTAAAACATCCTAACCCCCTCTCCCTTCCTAACATGGAAAAACTGTGCAGGAAATTTTCCCCATCTCTCCCCCCTTTTTGGTTTTTCGCCTTGTTTCCGTTTTTTTTCCCGTCATCAAACTTGTCCCATTCTCTAAAGTTTTGGGTCCATTTTTTATAACCCTTTTTTTTTTTTTTAAAGAACAAATGATAACCCATTCCCCTCCTACGGCCGAAACCCAAATTTCGCTGGGGGGCCCGCCTTGTCAGGCGCTTAAAAAAGGGAAACGCAACGCAATTTCCGTCATATGAAAAACAACAGTAGTTTTCGTCAAAATACAAAAGAAAAAGAAAAAAAAAAAAGTTTCTACAAACCCCCCCCAACCATACGAACCAAAAAATTTTTTCCATTGTGTCAACATGTACCAAGGAATTTTAAACCTCCTTTTGTTTTTCCCCCCTGACGGGCCAGGGTTAGAGAAAATGGGAAAGGTTATTGAAAAGGGTTTAGGGTTTAATGTTTAAAGGTTTAAAATTGGGCAAAGGGGTTGTTTTCCCCTCCGGGTTTTCTGGGCCCGTCCCGCCCTGGCATTCCCTGTTGGGCCAAGGACGGGAGACACTGAAAAAAGGGGTTTGGCTTTAAAAACACACAGGATAAATTGTCTTAATCACCGGGTTAAAAAATTTTGCAAAACCAGGGAAAAACCCCGAAGAAGTTTTTATCAAATTTTTTCAAGTTAACCCCCGTCCTATCAAAAACGACAGGGTTTTGGTTTGGGTTTTGGGGGTTTTTAAAAGGTTTTATTTTTTTAACGAAATTTTTTCCCGTTTTTTCCGGGGCCAAAGGGGGTTATCCAAGGGGCCCCTTTCATTTCTAAATTTTCACCATTTTTTTAAAAAAAAAAAGAATTACCGGGGCCCAAAAAAAAATCCACGAGGAATTTATTTCAAAAAAAAGATTTCCGGCCAAAAGTGAACCGCCCTAAAAAAAATATCAGCTTTAACCCCCCCCCCCCCTTTTTTTCCCCATCCCCCCACGATTCCCACACATGTGTAATTCTACCCCCCCCCCAAAACCCCCCCAACACCCCCCTTTCCCCCTTTAAAATACATCTGCCCAAAAAAATTAAAGTCCCCCTCCAAATACCACCCCCCCCCCCCCTTTTCCCCCCTAAAAAACACACACACACACAACCACCCCCCCCACACACACACACAAAAACACACCACAAAACACCCCACAAAACAACCCCACAAAAACACAAACCCCACACAAAAACACCCCACACAACTCCCCACACCACACCAAACCCCCGCAAAACCAACCTTTTCACCCCCCAAACCCTTTAAAAAAACCCTTTTCCCCTCCCTTTTGGGGAATTTTAAAGTCATTTGCACCAGGGGCGAACCAAGGTTTGACAAATTATTTAAAAAAAACGCATAAAACCCCCAAGGGGGGGTTTTGGGAAATAAAAAGCACACGAGCGCTATATTCCCTTATCATTTCCCAAAAAAATAAAAAGAAAAAGGAAAATCAAAACAAACACTTTGTGTTTTTTAATTAAAAGAAAAGGGGGAAATTTCCCTTCGCTTAAATTTTTTAAAAAGGGGCCTTTAATTTTAACCCTTCCCTATTTTTCCTTTTATACCCGGCCTGCATTTCGGAAAGATATATAAACTGGTAAAAACATCCCAAAAGCCTTGTTCCCTAATACTGTAAACATGATTCTATCATCATAAAACCCCCAACCCCCCCCCCCTCTCCCCTCCCCTCTTTTCCCTCCTTTCCCCTGTCACACACCAAAACCCCCCCAAAACCCCCCAACCCCCCCCAAACCCCCCTCTTTTAAAAGTATTATAACCCAGCACTACTACTAAATACTTTTAAAAAATTTCAACCAAAAACGTTTTTTTTTATGTGCAACCCCAAAAAAAAAAAAAACACAAAAAGAAAAACAAAAAACCCCAACTACTTTTAAAAAAAACACAAAATGTTGAGTCCAAAAAGGAATTTAAGGGGCATTAAAAAGGGAAAATAACCAAAGGTAAAAGTTTTCCAAAAAGAAAAATGATCCCCGCAATTTTTTTTAAAAAATTTAAAAAAAACATCACAGATTAACAAGCCCCACAAGGAATTTTGCTAGCGTAATTTTTTTTCCCAACCCTTTTGAAAAACCCTTTAAAATTTATTTTTTTTTTAAATTGGTATAAAAAAAACCCAAAATTTTTTCCGCCTTTAAAAACCAACAAAGTGACCTAAAAAAAAAAAATAATTTTTTAAAACCAAAAAAGGGTTTTAATAAAAATAAAATAAAGTTAACAGCAAAGGATGCCACTTATTAAAAAAAAAAGCATTGTAAAGCCCTTCAGTCCGGGTTTATGAAGAAACACCCTATCAAAGAATTATTTAAAATTTTTTGCCGTCCTTTTCGAGGAGAAAACCCGTAAATTTTTCTAAAAACTATCCATTTACCTTTTAAATCAAAAAACCCATCAAAATGCACAATGAACATTACCAGTCCCTGCACGGAAAGGGGAAAAAAAGGGCATTAATTTCTGGGTACTTTTTAAAACTTCCCAAAAAAAGATTTTTTAAATTTTCTTTGAAAAAAAATTTTAATTTAAAATTTTTTAAAAACTCCTCATAAAATGCAATTCTACGTGTCCCCAGTGAAAAACCAATTTTTAAAACAAGAGTTTGGGTTTTCCCTTTTAAACCCAAACATTTCATTTTGAATTTGGGGAAAAAACCGAAAACAAAAAACAAAACAACAAAAAAAAAAACAAACCCCAAAACCCCACAAAAAAAAGCCCTCCAGCATTTCCTTTTTGTTTTCTTTTGCAACACAGGTTACGTCCCCGTCTACAGGAATTTTTCCAAACCTGCTTTATATGTTTAAATTCCCTTTAAATAAAAAGGAAAAAATTTCAAAAAACCGGAAAACCCTGAGTTTGTGTGTTGAGTGAGTTTGTGTTTTGTGTGTGGAGTGTTGGTGTGTGGTGTGTTTTGGGGTGTTTTGTGGAGTGTGTGTGTTTTAAATGTTTGAGTGGGGGTAGTGGTGTTTTTGTTGTGATATTTTTTTTTTGAAGACAAAAGTTTGGAAAAAATATGAAAAAAGTAGCCACCTTTATCTTGTGATTAGATTTGGGAAACAATAGCCTGTCGCTTGTAAAATTTCCCCTTTAGGGGTGAAATTAAAATTTTTTGACTTGACTTTTAACTTGAAATTTTTTTTTCCCCCAAAAAAAAAAAAACCTTTTAAAAGGGTTTTGAGGGGGGCAAGCCAAATTTTATTAATAAAAAAAAAAAGTAAAAAAAAACAATTAATCTTTAAAAAAAAAAAAAACCCAAAAGCCCAAAAGTTCCCCATGGAACCAAAAACATCCTAAACGCCCACAAAACCCTCCAGATACCTTTTCCCTTTTTCACCCTACTTTTGTTTTGGTTTTACTTTGCCCCCTCCTTTCAAAAAATTATAATTGTAAAGCACCATTACTTAAATACACATCTCCCTTTTGTCAGAAAAAAAAACCCCCAACAAAATAAAATTGGAAAAAAAACGATTTTCTCTCCCTTTTTTATCTCTAACCTACTGGGGGCCCCTAAACTGCCCCTAAAGTGGGAGTGTTTGCTTTCAAAAGGAAAACTGGGTGTAATATGGGGAAGTTTTTTTCCACTCGGACTCCATTTACCGTGTTGTCTTCGTGTTGTCCTAGATGAATTTTGTCTGTTATCCCTTTGATGATTTGCCGTGATTTTTTCGATTTTGCCTCGAAGGGTTTGCCCGTGATGTCTTCAAAGTTTTCCCCCGATTTTTGCCGTATTTTTTGGGGATGTTTTCCTCGATGATTCCCCCGTGTTGTCTTCGAATTTTTGTCCTTGAAGATTTTCGCGTTATCTTAAATGATTTTGCCGTGATGTCTTCCCATTCCCTTCCCGAAGGGTTTTGCCCGTATTGTTTTTTGATGTTTTTTCCCCCAGAATTTGTCGTGTTTTCTTTGGGGTTTTTGTCCCTGATGATTTGCAGTGGGTTTTTCCCCAGATGCTGTCCCCCGAGTTTTGGTTTGGTCAGGTTCCCCCTGGCCTTTGGGTTCCAGACCACAAACCCCGGGAAAAAAAAAATCAAAACCAGTAAGAAATGCTGAAATGGGGTTCCCTGTGTGTGTGTGTGTTGGGGTTGTGTTTTGGGGTTTTTGTGTTGTTGTGTGTGTGGTGTGTGTGGTGGGGTGGGTGTGTGTCTTGTGCCTGTGTGCCTGGTGCCCGAGTGTGGGTGTTTTTTGGTGTGTGTTTTGTGGGGTGTGGGTGGGGGTTGTGTGTTGGGGTGGTGTGACATTCCCCTTTTCCCAAAACCCAAGGTAAAATGAATCATGTAAAAAACTGAAGCGCTCCATTTCAGCTGTACACTTCTTATATAAATTACACCCTCCAAAAGGCCCTTTTTAATTGGGGTCAGGTTTTTTTCCCCTACAGGGTTTACACTTCTTAAATAAATTAAAACGTTCGGGGATATTTTTGATGTCAGCTTTTCCCCGACATGGCCTCATTTTTTGGAAAAAGGAGACAGCTCCCAGGTTTATCTACATATGGCTTTTTAAGGGGAAGAAAATCCCAAAGACCCCCCTGATGACTAAAACAGAAGAGGGCCCAACCCTGACCCCCCACGACCACTTCACCAGTTTAAGGGAAAACCCGCGGGGAAAAAGTATGGGGAAAAGGGAAAGGGGCCTAAGGAAATGGGTGTGAACATGAAAGGGGACACCGCCCCAAAACCCTCGTGACCCCCTGTCCCCAATGTCTGTGTAGGTGGTGTGTTTACGGACACCCAAAAGGGGTTTAAAAAAGTAGGTTGGGTTTTAAAAAGGACACCGGATCAATGTAGGGGTGGTGTTTAAAAGGAAAAACCCCGGACAATAAAGGGGTTGTTTTCCACACCAGGATTTACTTGAAGGGGGTTTTTGGGTTTACGGGCAACCCCGGGTCACTGTAAAGGGGGGGTGTTTAACCCACACCCCGGATCACGGTATTTTGGTTTTGGGTTTAAAAGGACAAACCAAGGTCACTGGGAGGGTTTTTTGGGGTTGACGGAAAAGCCAGGATCAAATTTTAGGGTTTTTTTTTTGTTGACGACAAACCCGGGCCCGTAGGTGGTTTGGGGTTTTTACGGACAAACCCGGAAACCCCTGTAGGGGGGGTGTTTACGGTGACACCAGGAACACTTTGGGGGGTGGGTTTAAAGGACCCCCAAAAACACTGTAGGGGGGTGGGGTTTAAAAGGACAAACCCCGGATCACTGGTTTAATTGGGGCCCCCGTCCCTCCTTTCCCTTTTAATTCCCCAAAGTTTTAAATTTTAAAATTTTCCATTTCTTGGTTTGGGTTTTTTTTAAAATTTTTTTTATCCTGTAAGTTTTTTTCCTTTCTATTTTTTCGTTTTAAAAAAAATTGGTTTTTGGTTTTGGGTTTTAAATTTTTTTTATTCCCCATTCAATTTTTTATTTTCCCCTTTTTTTTTTTCTACTTTTTTTCATTGAGCAAGGACGAGGATCCAAACAAAGTGGGGCCCAGCCATCCGTTTTGACGCAGGCCAAATTTACCGGGGCCCGACGCTTAACCCGGGAGCGCAACGCGTTTTCCCCCTCATAAGGGCAGAAAACCCTAGTAACGTCTGAGCGTTCCCAGGGGCAAAGAGAGGAAGATTCCCCGATATTTTTCCCGTAGTGCCCAAAATCCCCAAAAAAAATTCAGGGGGGTTCGGTGTAAGACCCCAAAGGGGGTGCGCGGGGGCCCCACTTTTCATGGCCCTTTTAAAAGGCAGCCCCGAGGCATTTTCGTTCCAAAGACAGAAAAGCAAAATTTGTTGTTTGTTTTGAGAGAGAAAAACAGAGACAGAGAGAGGGGACAGAGAGACCCAAAAAGAGACAGAGAGAGAGAGAGAGATAAAGAAGAGAGAGAAAAAACAAAACAGACAGACAGAAAAGACAGACAGACAGACAGAGAAGAGAGAGAGAAACAACAGACAGACAACCCGACAGAGACAAAAGACAGGGCACAGAAAAACAGAGACAGAACACAGAGAGACACAAGGGGAGCTGGACGAAGCAGAACAGAAGCTTTTTTTGCATTTCCTGTTACTTCATTCCCCCCCCTTTTATTGACCAACACCCGGGGCCCAACCAGGAGAGTCATGGGGGCATGGATTGTTTGGGGGAGAGGTTTAAAGGTTGCTGTGAAGTGGCCCGAAACAAACCCATTACATTTTATGTAAATCCCTATATTCCCAAAGTCGGGAAAAAAGCTACCTTTAAGAAAGGGAAAAACGTGGCAAAACACAAAACTCTCCCCCAATTTGGGGAAACCCTGGGGCTCTAGCTGAGGAAAAGAAAAACAAAAAAAACAAACAGCAAAAACTATTTCTGAGGAAAAAAAAATACAACATTGTTTAACACAAAAGCATCACCTACAGCAAAGCCCGTGTCAAAAATTTTTTTTGGGGCCCGTCAGATTAATAACTTTTTTAAAGTTTTCTTTTTACAAACACCCGCAAAGAACAATGGTTTTTGGAAAAAAAAAACAGGATTAAATTTGGGAATAAAAAATTCAAAACGAAACCCCACCTTGCATAAATTTTTTTCCCCCTATTTTATGAAAAAAAAGAACAGAAACCCTTTAAAAAATTCCCTTCGGAGAGACTTTTTATAAAGCCGAAGCCCCGGTTTTCAAAAAAACGCAGAACTCTTCAAGTACGTTAAAAACCTGTTCCCGCATTTTTTGAAGAGCAGACCATTTTTGGCCTGAAAGGGAAAATGGGTTTAAAAAAAAAATTTAAAAACCTTTTCACAACAAATGTGGGCCTTTTAGGGCTCCCAAACCCCCCCCCCTCCATCCCCCCCCTCCACCCCCCCCCCCCCCCCCCCCCCCGTCAGAAAAGCGGGTACCTCAGGGGTCGGGGGAAAAAAGGGCCCAAAAGTAAAAATCCACTGTTACTGAATCTCGCAGATCTAGCCGAAAAACCCAATTTTTTTTTTTAAAAAGGAATTTGAAAAAATGTCCAAAAACGAAAGAGAGGAGAGAGAAGAGAAGGAGAGAGAAGAAGAGAGAGAGAG
>JASPKP010002127.1:0-5000 GCA_030674155.1 Stramonita haemastoma
CGTGCGTGGTGTGCGTGTACGTACTACGTACGTACGTACGTACGTGTATGTTGTGAACCAAACGAACTCATTTTTTTCCTTACATAAGCTAGAAACCGAATGCAGTGACAGTCGGGAACATGAAAGGGAAATAAATAGGATATTATATAACGTCTCACACACACACACACACACACACACACACACACACACACACACACACACCTACACACACACTACACACACACACACACTACACACACACACACTACAACACACACTACACACCACACACACTACACACACACACACACACACACCACACACTACACACACACACACACACACACACACACACACACACACACACCACAACACACACACACACACACAACAAACAAACAAACAAACAACACACCACTACACCACACACACTACACACACACACACAACCACACACACACACACACACACACACACACAACACCACACACACACACCACACACACACACACACACAACAACTCCTCCCTCCCCCCTCCCTAAACCACCACTCCCCACACCCCCACCCCTCATCCCCCACCACCCCTACAATAAAAAACAAAAACCCAAACCTATGACGCTATTCGATCTTCTTTTTTATATTTTTTTTAAGAAACAAAAATATCAGACACCTAGATTTTCAACAGCTGTGTCAACATTCATCCTAGACTCTAAAAAAATATATCATTGATCAATCGAACAGAAGAAATAGCCAGCCTAAGTGTGTAGACACTATGTTCGATCCCTCTAAAGTCAGTCTCAGGTTTGACGTCACCAACACATCCACCTCTGCCTAAAAGTGAGAATTTACATAATAAAAACTGTTTTTGTTATCCCTTTTACTAAGCAGGGGGACATGAAACTCCACAGTTTTACCTGAAAAAAAATGGTCTAGGTGCTAGATTTCTTTTTCCTCGATTAGACGATTAACCGAGGTTCCGTTTAAGCAGTCTTTCAGATGAGACATAAACCGAGGTCCCTGTGTTACACATCATTATTATCACACGTAAAAGAACCCACGGCAACAAGAGGGCTGTCCCTGGCAAAATTCTATAGAAAAAAGCCACTCTGATAGGGAAACAAATACAGTTTAGCAGACAAAAAAATAATGGGTAGGTGCTGCACTTGTGGCAACGCGCTGACCCAGTGGAGAGCTCTCGAATTTCACGCAGAGATATCTGCTGTGACATAAAGTGGTATTTAAAAAATAAATTCAAAAAGAATACATGGCACAGTCAGAGCACGTAAAAGAACCCAAGGCAGCAAGAGAGTCGTCCCTGGCAAAATTCTGTTGTAAAAAAAAAGCCACTCTATAGGAAAAAAACGCCCATGCAGTTAGAAAAAGAAAACAAAACTAAATAATGGGTGGCGCTGTTCTTGTGTGACGTGACACAGCTTCTTCCCAGAGAGAGCACCCGACATTCACACACAAGAAATCTGTGGTGTCTGAAGCTGGTATACAAAACCCAACCCCCACAGCAGAAGGTAAGGTAAAAGGTAAAGGTAAATGTGTCCCATAACCTGTGTGGACTTTAGGGGGAGCGAGGTATCAGAGACCTCAGCTTCTCTAGGGGCCAGCATTTTGAGGTGGGCCCCATCTCCTCTCCCCGCCTGCTTTACCTTCCCTAACCCTAAAGAGAGCAAGGTACCCATTGAAAGGGGGGGAACTGGGGGAAACTGCACTGAAGCCAAGGCGCACAGTCACCCATCCTACTGGTAACCACGCTTCGACGCCTGCTTAACATTGGCTGGGGGAAAGCGAGTGCTCTGACTACTGAGCTACCCCAGGTGTGAATATATATGCCAACATTGACGTCCAGACTCGACTAATGAAAACAGCGCACGTTAAAGCACACTGGGTCTCTGTATTCCCTTTTCCTCGTTTCTTCTATTATTCAAGGTATCAATGCCATTGTCAACATAAACTCATTTGATGAAGTGTAGGACCAAAAAATAAAATATGTGGGGTGCACTTAGAATAACCCCGTACCCCCGAAACCCAACCCGACACGCCAAACTTCAGGGTTGTATGGAGTGGAGTGGTGACACACACACCCAGTTATTAATGTAGGAAGGTTTGAAATCCGCGGTTCAGACTTTTTGTACGATCTGGTTGGGGGTGGTGGTGGAGGTGTGGGTGGAAGGGGGGGGGGGGGGGTAGGACGGTAGGTCATAGATTTGTATCCCACTGGTAATGCAATGTTAGGAGAGCTTTCCTCTACTTTCGGGGCCAACATTTTGAACAGACCCTCATCAATAAATTTTTGAGTACTTCGGGGGTGGGGTCTCGAATCAAGATCATGTGCAATACATCCAAAATAACAACAACGCAATGATATACATACAGGACCGGGGAGTGGAGGAAGCTGGTTGCAAAATCTTCAGTGGTGCCCCACGGTCCGCGGGACTACGGGTCAGGTGAAGGTGAAGGTGAATTATATACAACACAAAAGTAGGTGTAACAACAGGTATAATATAATTTTTTCGATAAAAAGCAATGCAATGCAAAGCAAATAATTATATAACACAATACGATGCAAGACAATACAATTAATGATTTATGCAGTACAATTATTAATAAACCCCGGGAAAGAAACCAATATCGAAAAAATAAACAATTAGGAGGTTTGGAGGGGTTGGTATTGTTGTTTATTTGTCTATGCTGTTCTTGGGTTGTTTTTAGGCTGGCAGTCAGCCTAACAGAACACCGAACAGGCCTCTAAAACATAGCCATGACAGAAGCATCCGAAGAAAATGTTCAAGTTGGATCCGGTCAAGTAGGAACAAAAGGGAAAAATGCAAATAAGGCATAGATGACCCCCATAATAACCATAGGTGGCTAACCCCCCCCCCCCCCCCCCAAAAAAAAAAAAAGTGTGCATACCAGAGATCATAGGTTCGAATCCGAGTCAGAGCTCATCACATACATGAAGGGGCAGCAGAGAGACATCCAAGTCATGAACTGGATGTGGCCGGCCCTCCCTAGAGTGTAAGGAAGATTTAAGGCCCGAAACACTTGTTTGAAGGGGGTTTTCTCCTCTGAGGACTCTCTGCTACCATGCTCTACGCGAGTTTCTTACCACTGTGGCATGGAAATCATTGCAGAGAGACCAAACGATGACCAATAACGCCAAAGGCATCAGCACTGATATCAGGGTCAATGACCAGAAGCTGGAAAGGGTTCAAAGCTTCAAGACAAGGGTTAGCCAGGCCCAGTGCATCCCACTTCTTTCTTGTCTTTTCTTTTTATATCGAGGATAATGGAATAAGCACTCATGTGCTTTTTTTTTACATCCAGTCCCGTGTGTATGCAGTTTTGTCAATCTTGTCATCTGTTCCCACCGGCACACAATGGCGTACTCACGAAAAGCGGAACAGGATTTAACGTTGTGCGC
Source organism: Stramonita haemastoma (assembly GCA_030674155.1). NCBI lineage: Eukaryota > Metazoa > Mollusca > Gastropoda > Neogastropoda > Muricidae > Stramonita > Stramonita haemastoma. Next base: position 3,417 of record JASPKP010002127.1, read on the forward strand.
AAGATATTCTGCATGCGTTCGCACACAGGACCTCGGTTTATAGTCTCACCCGAAAAACTTTTGGGAGAAGTGGAATCAGCACTGATGTTAACTCCAGGGGAAAAATCCCCTCGAACGGGACTCGAACCCGGGTCGTCAAATTGCGAGAGCAATGTTCTGACCACTAGGCTATCCGTCCCCCACTCCGACGTTTCTACCATCACAAACAAAAGTTTCTAACCAACGCATAAGAGAGCAGTAACTACTTAGCAACAAAACAAAAGAAAAGAAAACACAAAGATACAAAAGTAGTCAGCCAGTTTGCAAACAGCAAAACTGCTTTGTCACCTTGACAAATTCTATTCTCAGTGACACATCATAGTGCAAGTATCTCTTGTGTGTACATGTGTATGTTTGTTTCTGTGTGTGTGTATGATTGTGTGTGGTGTGTGTGTGTGTGTGTTGTGTGTGTGTGGTGTGTGTTTGTTGTGGGTGTCTGTGTGTGTCTGTGGGGTGTTGTGTGTGTGTGTGGTGTGTGCGTGTGTGGGGGGGGGGAGGGTGTAGGTACTGTGTAGGTCTGTGTCTGTGTCTGTCTGTAAGCGAGAGAGAGAGAGAAAGAGAGAGCATGTGCGCTTGTGTATGTGCACGCACACGTGCGTGTGTGTGTGTTTGTGTGTATGTGTGACTGCGTGCATGCGAGCACATGTGTGCATGTGCGTGCGCGCCGTGTGTGGTGTTTGCACATGTGCGTGTTGTGTGTGCGCGCGTGCGTGCATGTGTGTGTATGTGTATGTGCATGTGTGTGTTTGTGTTGAAATGTTTGTCATCACCCAAGTCAACATTGGTGCAGACGTACTACTAAGACCTGAATGCCTTTTGTTGTTTTCACTTGTAACAGGCCACATACGCGCGTTAAACATTCCTTTGTTCATGTTAGCCTTTGGGTAGTAGGTTGCAGGAAACAAATAAACATTCCCACATGAGGTACATCTGCACACGGAATGCAGCTATATACACAGAGATTTGCAGACAAAGAAGAAGAGGAAGAAAGAAGAAGAAGAAGAAGAAAAAAGAAGAAGAAAGAAGAAGAAGAAGAAGAAGAAGAAGAAGAAGAAAGAAGAAGAACAACAACAACAACAACAACAACAACAACAACAACAACAACAACAACAACAACAACAAGACGAAGAAGACCAACAGGGAAGAACAACAATAAGAACAAGAACAAAAAGGACAAGAAGACTAGAACAAGAAGAAGAAGAAGAAGAAGAAGAAGAAGAAAAGAAGAAGAAGAAGAAGAAGAAGAAGAAGGAAGAAGAAAAAGAAGAAGAAGAAGAAGAAGAAGAACAACAACAACAACAACAACAACAACAACAACAACAACAACAACAACAACAAAACAACAACAAGATGAACAAGAAGAACAAGAACAAGAAGAACAAGAACAAGAAGAACACAGAACAAGAAGAACAAAACAAGAAGAACAAGACAAGAAGAAAAAAAAGACGAAGAAGAAACTTGATTCCTGTGCACCACATTGTTTTCTGTTCATCCAGTCTTTACTTATTTTTTTAATTTACTTCTTGTGACTGTAAGATATACGTT
>JASPKP010002127.1:22500-24545 GCA_030674155.1 Stramonita haemastoma
GGCATCTAAGTCGATACGTTTCTCTATCTATATATCCGGGATTATTAGTTTGGTTAGTTGGTTGGTTTGGTTGGTAACGAAATTTGTCGATTTAAATGGGAGGTTTTTGGTGCTCTGTGTGTGTGTGTGTGTGTGTGTGTGTGTGTGTGTGTGTGTGGTGTGTGTGTGAGTGTGTGTGTTGTGTGTGTGTGTCTGTGTCTGTGTCTGTGTCTGTGTCTGTGTGTCTGTGTGTGTCTGTGTGTGTCTGTGTGTGTCTGTGTGAGTCTGTGTGTCTGTGTGTATCTGTGTGTATGTGTATCTGTGTGTGTGTGTCTGTCTGTCTGTCAGTCTGTCTGTGTCTGTGTCTGTGTGAGCGCTTATAGACTGAGTAAAAAAAAAGTTAAGGCCAATGGTCGATGATATAATTGGCTAAAAAGACTGCCAAAATCAGTCAGATAGATTCACACACACACACACACACACACACCACACACACACACACACACACACACACACACACACACACACACACACCACACACACACATACGAGGCACATATATAATATATAGACATTAGTACAAATATATGCTTAAGCGCATACACTATTTCCACTAATATATATGCAGGTAAACACTTGAATACAAGCATACATGTACCCATGCACTCAACATTTCGTCTAATAATTATCCCTTTTTGTGAAGAAACGTAGAATTGAAGACCACCACACAGACACGGACAGACAGAAACATAGAGACACAGAAAGAGTAATAATAACAATTGCAATAGCAACAACACAATACTACTACTACTACTACTACTACTACTACTACTACTACTACTACTTACTACTACTACCACTACTACTACTACTACTACTACACTACTACTACTACTACTACTACTACTACTACTAATAATAATAATAATAATAATAATAATAATAATAATAATGATAATAATGATGCTGCTGCTGCTGCTGCTGCTGCTGCTGCTGCTGCTGATGATGATGATGATGATGATGATGATGATGATGATAATAATAAAATAATAATAATAATAATAATAATAATAATAATAATAACAATAACAATAACAATAACAATAACAATAATAAAAAAAAGAAGGAAGAAAGAAAAAGAACAGAAAGAAAGGAGAGAGAAAAAAGAGAAGAAAAAGAAAAAAAACCGGCAGACAGAAAAGATAGAAAGACAAGACACCCTGTTATTGTGTGAACGAGTCACGAGTACCAAGCCCTACCCTTTGCTCACACAGGCTTCATTCACAAAAAAACAAGCCAAAGAACGGTGCCATGGCGGAGGGGGGGGGATGAGGGCGTGGATGGGGGTAGGGAGAGGGGAGTAGAATCTAATGAACAAAGAGTGAACACTTTTTTTTTCTCCCAGTTCATTACGTTTACTTTTCTTCTCTTTTTTTAAAGTTTGTAAAAGGTGGAAAAATAATATGTAAAAAAAAATGATAATAAAAAATTTGAAGCCAAAACCCCAAAACGAAAAAATCGAGCACTGGGACAGAAAAAATGAAGAACAAAGAAAGAACGATAGGAGAAAGAAGGAATGGGGGTAGGGGGTCGATGGAATAAAGGTGTGCTTTTTTTTCTTTTAGCTGACAACATTTTTATTTCATTTTTTTTCTTAAAGGCTGAAAGAAACGAATAAATTTTCTGAGAAAGAACGAAAACTGGGACCCCCAAAATTAATAGAAGTTTGATCAAAATTGAGACGACGGGAAGAAAAGAATGAACACTCCCCACACACACAGGTGCACACATGCACTCATGAACACACACACACGCGCGCGCACGCGCGCGCGCGTGCGCGCACACACACACATACATACATACACACGCGTACGCACGCACGCACGCACGCACGCACGCACGCACGCACGCACACACACACACACACACACCACACACACACACACACAGTCGTTACTCTTAAAGAAAGAAAGAAAGAAAGAAAGAAAGAAAGAAAGAAAGAAAGAAGAAAGAAAGAAGAAAGAAAGAAAGAACAGACAGACAGACAGACAGACAGACAGACAGAC
>JASPKP010002128.1:5000-15000 GCA_030674155.1 Stramonita haemastoma
TGATATGCTGAGGTTTTTCATCCATAGTGGGCTCTTAACAAGACAACCGATAATCTCGTCTAAAGGAGAACAAAACTCCCGTGACCTAGGAACGTAGAGATCATTCACAAGTCATCTAGGAAGTCCTGGGTCTGATTTGCAGCCTTCCCCTTTCTTCGGAGTTTGACGGAAAAAATGAAATAAATGTCAAAGTCCTTCGGACGAGACTATAAACTCAAGCACCTAGTGTGAATGCATATAGGGCATTTTGCATGCACGTTAAAAAACCGCAGAGAAAACCACATGCACACAGGTGTCGTATTTAGACACTATCCAAGAAGTCGAAATGCAGCTATCTAAATAAAAAAATGGTCTCATACGCAAAAATCTCACCATCGGTGATCCGTAGAGCTCTAGCCCAGGAACAGAGGGGGAGGGGGGGGGGGTCATACATGGCAGTTCATAACCTGTTTAGTAAATAAATATGTTCCCACAGTGATTCTCAGATGTGAGAATGAAACAGACTACACTTTCCTGGAAACTTCCAGGTTATCGAGTATCCAATAAGAAGGATAAAGAGAACAGCAACAATAACAACAACAAAAAACCAAACAAATGTTGAATAAACCAATACAGAGAAAGTTGTAACCCAAAAGCAAAATGATAAAGAAAATACAAAATTTTAGATCAAAACCGTTAACATCCATGAAGTTGAAATAACAAAGTGACTCCTATACAACTGTCAAAAAAAGAAAACCCAAAAGATTGAAATATTCATCATCATCATCATCATGGCTTGGCTTCGCGAACGAAGATTAAGGGCACTGTCCACGTCTGGTGCAGGCTCGCTGGTGGCTGTTCAGTCCAATGCGTGACAAACAAAACCCGGCCGCAGCGGCTGCAGGGGAAAGTCGATTCTGGGGTTGATGTAGAGCGGACGCGGTTCTTCCTCCCTCATTCGCCTCTCCTCAAGGGCCGCTCTGCGATTGTCCTCAAAGGAGGAGACCGACTGATGCACAGTGTGTCGCCAGGCCTGCCGGTCAGCAGCAAGGACTGACCACTGGTTATGGTCTATGAGACAGGCTGACAGAGATTTCTTCAGAGAGTCTTTAAATCTCTTCTTTGGTGCGCCTCTGTAGCGGTGTCCGGTGGAAAGTTCACCGTAGAGAACCATCTTCGGTAGGCGATGGTCCTCCATTCTAGAGACATGCCCTGCCCAGCGTAGCTGCGTTTTCAGCAACATGGCCTCAATGCTGGTGATCCCTGCTTGCTCCAGCACCTCAGCATTCGTGGTGAAGTCGCTCCAGTGGATGTCGAGGATGGAGCGGAGACAGCGTTGGGGGAAGCGTTCCAGAATTCGCAGGTGGTGTCTGTATGTGACCCATGACTCAGAGCCGTACAGGAGGGTGGTCAGTACCACGGCTCTGTAGACACTGATCTTGGTGTCTTTCTTCAGGTGTTTGTTTTTCCAGACACGGTGGTAGAGTCTGCCAAAAGCACCGTTTGCCTTTGCCAGTCTGTTGTCTACATCTTTATCAATCTTTGCGTCAGAGGAGATTGTGCATCCAGGTAGGTAAACTGCTGGACTGTCTTCAGTTCTGTCTCACCAATTGTAATGTGAGGTGGGTGGTACGCTACCTGAGGTGCGGGCTGGTAGAGAACCTCTGTCTTCTTCAGACTGACTTCGAGTCCGAAGAGCTGGGCTGCCTCTGCAAAACAGGATGTTACATGCTGCAGGGCGGTTTCTGTGTGGGCTACAAGGGCAGCATCATCAGCAAAAAGTAGCTCTCGAATTTGTTGCTCCAGGGTTTTGGTGTGGGCCTGAAGACGCCGCAGGTTGAATAGGCTGCCATCTGTGCGGTAGCGTATGAAAACTCCGTCTTCGTCATCAAGATCTTCTGTGGCCCGCTGAAGCATCATGCTGAAGAAGATAGTGAAGAGGGTTGGTGCAAGAACGCAGCCCTGCTTCACCCCGTTTGTGATTGGGAAAGGCTCTGATAGGTCGTTGCTGTTTCTGACCTGGCACGCTGGTCTTCATGTAGCTGGATCACCATGTTGAGAAACTTTGGGGGACAGCCAAGACGCTCCATGATCTGCCACAGGCCCTTCCTGCTCACAGTGTCAAATGCCTTGGTTAAATCAACGAAGGTGATGTACAGTCCCTTGTTCTGTTCGCGGCACTTTTCTTGAAGTTGTCTGAGCACGAAGACCATGTCAGTGGTACCCCTGTTAGCTCTGAAGCCGCACTGGCTCTCAGGGAGGTGGTGTTCTGCAACAGCAGGTACTAGTCTGTTGAGGAGAACTCTTGCAAGGATTTTGCCAGCGATGGAGAGAAGAGTTATCCCCCTGTAGTTGGAGCAATCTGATTTTTCCCCTTTGTTTTTGTAAAGGGTGATTATGATTGCATCACGAAGGTTTTGTGGCAACTTTCCCTGCTCCCAGCAGCAAACAAAAAATTCATGGAGCTTGCAGTGCAGTGTTTGCCCCCCGTTTTTCCATAATTCTGGTGGAATACCGTCGACGCCTGCAGCCTTCCCACTCTTCAGTTGTTCTATGGCTTTAGTTACCTCTTCCAGGGTTGGGGCTTCGTCCAGTTCTTCTTTCACTGGTTGCTGTGGGATCTGGTGGATCACTGTGTCATCAACAGTGCGATCAGCGCTGAAGAGGGTTTGAAAGTGTTCAGCCCAGCGGTTCAATATGGACATCTTGTCTGTGAGGAGTGCCTGGCCGTCAGTGCTGCGCAAAGGACTCAACACTTGGTGAGAGGGTCCATAGACTGCCTTCAAAGCTTCGTAGAAGCCTCTGTAGTCACCTGTGTCAGCGCAGAGCTGAGTTTTCTGGGCGAGGTTAGTCCACCACTCGTTTTGGATAACTCTAAGCTGGCGCTGGAGGTTGCTGCATGTAAGACGAAAGGCAGCTTTCTTTGCTGGACAAGATGGTTGTGCAAGGTGAGCCTGGTGGGCACTTCTCTTCTTCGCCAGCAGATCTTGTATTTCTTGGTCATTTTCGTCGAACCAGTCCTTGTTCTTCTTGGTGGAAAAGCCCAAGACCTCTGCAGAGGTCTGCAGGATGGCAGTTTTTAGGCGGGTCCAGAGCGTTTCTGGACAGGGGTCAGAGGGGCAGTCCTCGACTTTCAGCTTTGACTGGAGGTTGGACTGTAGCTCAGCTTTCACTTCAGCGAACTTGAGGCTGCCAACCTGGAGTTTCTTTCTGGGGGGACCTCCTCGTTTTGACTTTGGCTTGATGTGAAGGCTGAGGTTGCATCGCACGAGGCGGTGGTCTGTGTGGCATTCTGCACTGGGCATCACTCTGGTGTGCAAGACATCACTTTGGTCTTTCTGGCGCACTAAGACGTAGTCTATGAGGTGCCAATGTTTGGACCGAGGATGCATCCAGGTTGTTTTTAGACTGTCCTTCTGCTGGAAGATTGTGTTAGTGATGATTAACTGCAGTTCAGTGCAGAACTCTAGCAGGAGACGCCCGTTGTCATTGCAATTCCCAACTCCATGTTTCCCCAGGAAATATTATGCTCGAAGGAAAGATACAAGTAAAAAGCTTATCAAAAAACAACTTCAATGCAGAGAAAGACAAAAGGCAGCCAAAATGAAGACAATCAACAATAGCAAAGTAAGCCTCATGTTACAAAATGCTTTCTCGAAGAAACAAAGAAAAAACAAAACAAAGACAAGGCGCAATGGCTAATGCCTTGGAAGGTCACTGGTTTGAATTGCATAAGAGCCATACTGATTTAGCAGATTCCCAGCCAGCACCTTCCCGGGGTGAATTAGCTTTGGGTTCATTGAAAATATTGACAGTGTCACTGAAACTACCTGACCAACACTGCGGGTGTTTGTATCATTCGGGCCTGATTGACGCCTTGATATAATGGAAAACGTAAAGGACAGCCCTGTCAGTTACAAAGCTGCATCATTTGCATTGATCATAATGCAATGGAAGAAAGTTATTTCTTATTCGATGGCACTGATGGCTCTGGTCTCATGGTGACCCTATTTTTAGTTATCCACTTAAGTGCCCATAGAGATTTTGTGTTGGAGCCTTCCGGGTTGGAGACTCACGAGAGAGAAATGTTGGAAGATCGTTGTGGTGGGGGTGGCACGAGTGTCTCACTCAGCCTGGCTCCGCGATTGAGTTGTTACTGTCGACAGAAAAGGGATTAGTGGATGGAATTCTGGGTAGCTTAGCTCAAAACAGGCACCACTGACTGAATACAACCAAAGTGACCCAGCAGCAGTGCATAACCCGTCTGGCTGCTGGCCCACGGCGGCCTTATATCGATGGAACCCTATGGACTTCTGACCCTGAGATTGCGAAATGATAAATCTGGGCATGGTTGGCAATGGTGAGGTTGAAATAAGAGGCATGGAAACAACAGAAAAGAAACTTCACAGAAGATGATAAGATGGAGCAGCGCCACTACCCCTCGAAGAAAAAAACGTAAACAAACGAAAGAAAGGAACGACAACGCAAACACACCTAATATTAAGAGAGAACAAAAGAAAGCAACATGTAAAAGAAAAACCAAATCGAAAAAGTCACAAAAATGAAGAGAAAAAAGAACGAGCAAATAATACAGAAACCAGACTACAGAAATATAAAACCCTAAAACATACAAAGAAAAAACGATCAAGTAATAATTATATACTAAAAATAAAAATCAATGAGACATCTACAACCTTGGAAGTGACAATCAAAGCATGAACTTTTTTTTGTGTTGATTTTACAGATTTTTTCTTATATTGTTGCGTTTCTTTCCCTTTATGTTTTAAAGCAATAGACGCCAAGTCTAGGGGTATGTAGATAAGAGGGGGGGAGGTTTGAGAGGAAGCTTTTGCTCTGGTTCTGTGGCCTCCTACGTTTGTTGGTGATGTCTGTTCGTGTCAGAGTCCTACATTGTGGTCCTATTGATTTCTGTTTGCCTTTCTCTTATTTTCGTTCATGTAATGCTATGCTCGCTCTCTCGCTCTCTCTCTCTCTCTCTCTCTCTCTCTCTCTCTCTCCTCTCTCTCTCTCTCTCTCTCTCTCTCTCTCTCTCTCTCTCTCTCTCTCTCTAAGGGCCGGATGAAAAAAAGTATGTAATGCTTACTCTGTAAAGATTAACGATTATTCATTCTCTCTCTCTCTTCTCTCTCTCTCTCTCTCTCTCTCTCTCTCTCTCTCTCTCTCTCTCCTCTCTCTCTCTCTCTCCCCTCTCTCTCTCTTTCAGCAGCGTTGAGCGTGGTTCTTTTTCGGTGACCGCTCGTGTGCCTTGGCTTCAGCACAGTCTCCAGGTTCAACCAGCTGTAGATAGGTACCTGCCCTCTTAAGTGGTCAGGATATGTAAAGCAACGAGGGAGAGGCGATACCCGTATTCTTTCTCAGTTTGCCTTTTTCTTATCTCTTTGCTTTTTATCCTTTATTTCGTTCTCCATAGGAACATACAAAACACACGCGCGTGCGTGCACGCCCACGCACGTACGTACGCATACCGAACACACACACACACACGCACACACACACACACACACACGCGCGCGCGTACACACACACAACACACACACACACACACACACACACACACACACACACACACACACACACACGCGCGCGCGCGCGCGCGCGCGCGCGGATATAGCGGCAACACCAGCGCGAGTTACAAGCAGAAATTACCACTGACAAAGGAGAATTTGGAGCAGAGGGGGTGGGGGTGGGGGGCTGCGAAAAACACCCCTACTTCAGTCCCCTCGCTCTCAATCTTCTCCTCTCGCCGACCCTGGCCTTTTATTTCCTGTAGTTCACAAGAGAACGGGTCGATAAACAAACAGAAAAAAAACAAAGAAGAACTCGGCAGTTACTTATCTGATTCTGGCGGAGAGAGTAAGCTGTTGAGCCTTAAGGCAATGTGTATTTACTATCACACACACACACACACACACACACACACACACACACACACACACAAACTCTCACTCTCTCTCTCTCTCTCTCTCTCTCTCTCTCTCTCTCTTCATTCACGATTATCAGCCAATCATATTTTACTTTCCGTGGCCAACTGACCTCATTTTTGCCGAGTCCCTTTCACAGAAGCAATGTATGCCATACATTTTATTTCTTTCGATGGCTTGTAAGGATAAGATTGCCAAACCACCGATTCTGGCGCAGTGGTTCTAGTGTTGGCTCCCGGCAAGAATGCTGTTGGTTCGAGGGCTTGAAGTCATAGTATTTTCTTCTTTTTATGCACCATGCCACTTTTTGACGGGAAGAATGAAACCACTCTACAGTCAACTTTGAGAATTTTTCTCATAGTTACCTGACCAATAATCTCGAGGACTGTAACTCAGAGACATGGATGACGCAAGGACAATGATATAATGAGGATACATAAAATTCTTGTAACGTAATCTTAAAGCTGATGCATTTCCATAGACACTACGATGCACCATACGTACTAAGATACACCATAGATACTAAAATACACCATGACATTTTCCTCATCAGCTTTGACCTTCAAGCAATAAAATGGTCTGCAGTTACATAGCTAATATTTCTCTGGTTTCATAATAACCTACATTCTTGTGTCCAATACACTTCCATGCCTGGGATGAACTATTATCACGAAGCCTTAGCGGTTTGATTGGGGTAGGGGGTGCATGTGTTCATTACAGGAGTATGATGAAGAGCATTGTTGTAGGTCAACGCATCAGAAGGATCTCTTACTCAGTCTGCACTATGTTCTCTCTCGACTGTTACTGTCTATGACTGTTACTGTTGTCGTCTTTTATTTATTCTTTAAAATTTATTTACTCTTTTATTTCGAGGATAATAGAATAAGCAATCATATGCTTTTTTGCATCTAGTCCCCGTGTATATGCAGTTTTGTAAATGTCATCTGTTCCCATCGGCACACGATGGCCTACTCTTACGAAAAGCGGAACAGGATTTAACGTGTGTGCAAGTTGATCTGCGTGCGTTCGCTTACGGGGCCTCGGTTTATAGTCTCATCCGTAAGACGTTGTCAGGGACTTAGGAGGTGTATGTTGGTAGTAGGCTATAACAAATAGGTGTATGTTGGTAGCAGCCTACGGTAGTAGTAGGTGTGTGCTGAGGGCAGGCTATGGTGGTGATAGGTGTCTGTTGGTAGTAGGCTATGGCAGTTTTAGGTGTATGTTGGTAGCAGGCTATGGCAATGAAAGGTGTATATTCCTGTGTGTTTGGGCTCAGAACAGGCAGCACTGAATACTACCACCGAAGTATTTCAGAATAATCAGGGCTCTTCTGATGAGTTCCGCGGCGACCTGATAATGACAAGCTTCCCGTGGACTTCTGACCCCAAGGATGCAGCAACAGGACAACACTAGGTATGGCTGGGTGTTAGACATCAGAGAGAGCGGCATGTGAACAGCAGAACAGGAACGACACGTAACATCAGACACAAGAAAGGTCAGATTGCTGTTGCTGCAAACGCATCTTTGTAGAAAGCACCACGTTTACTTTATATCTTTATTGTTGTTTTTTTCTTCAGACTGATTACAAAGTAAATCAGCAACACAAGTTATGTGCATCAAAGACATAATTGATACGAAAACAAAAATATCAGTAGTCATCAAAGAAACAAGCAGCCAGATGAAGTTAATAACAACAGCGACAACACCAAAGTGTGTGAGAGAACAGGCCACAGCAGACTGGCTGTTTAGCATTACGTTAATACACCTGATTGGAAAATGATACCTGAGGTTCAATCCTATCTGAAGTTACATTGGTCAGATGTTGAAGAATGTGAACGAAAACATCTATGAAAAAAGATGCTATAACGCTGAAGAAATAATACTTAGAACCAAATGCATGCCAAACACATTAGACATATTATTTACCATGACAGGAATTTTAGTGTGATTTATTGACAATGTTTGTAGGGGAAAAAAAGTCCTGTGACTGACTGTGTCCTCATGGTGTTTACATGCTCCTCTCTGATCTGAAATCCACGTAAATGGTGATTTGCTTACTACAGAAGAAGAATAGTTTTTCTTGCCATGCTTTCTCTGCCATGTACTTCCCCTCACAGCCAAAAACGTCTGACACAAAATCACAGCTTTGGGCATTAGCAGTAACAAAACTTTTAATTAAGAAGCAAACTAACACTGACATCACGAGAGGAAAAGTTTCAGACATAGTTTTCAACCCCTCTCTCCCCACCACCATCCCTCTCCCTTTCTCTCTCTGCACCTTTTTACGTCCTGTATCCCTCTTTTTTGTTACTTTGCCTTACAAAAACAGTCATGCCATACCGGAATACATTTAGTGTGTGGTCAAGAATGTTTTTATGACTTCAGTGTTGAACCACTTGGCTTTTACTAACGTTTAGGAGTCCCTTAGGCGCTACCCTGAAATGTTGCTACACTGTGGCTTGAGCAAGTTGATCATGGTAGACTACTGACTATTCCTCTAGAGGTTTTAAGTCAAAATGTAAAAGTTTTGAACATAGTGTACTTTCCTTTCTGATAAAAATAATTTTGGGAATGGCAATCCAAAATTCAAAGATTCCTTTCTTTGCTCCCTGTAAACTTCAAAACCCACGTTTGCATATTAAAGGACTTGACTTGAAATCAGATTTTTATAATAAAAAACAAGTTTGATTTAATAATACTTTTCTGTATATTTAGAATTTCTTCTATGTTGGTAGGCTAAACAATGAAAATGTCAGACGTACAAAAAAAAAACTGCTACCAACTACACACACCATGTTGACTTAAATCGTTGTCTTCTTTTGAAAGCTGCACAGCCTGTGAGGGTCTTTGTTGCGCAGTGTGTCTCTAGAGGGATTCCCCGCTAGCTCAGTTGATATCAAATCGTCTTTGGTGAGCGGAAACATGGCTTCAGCTCTGCAGTGTGGGGGCTTGGAATGAGACATCAAGCAGGGAATGGCTTGACTGTTTCAACTGTTTATTGCACAAGCTTTGTCCCTGTCTCTGCTTTTATTGCTTTCATTTTGTTTGTCGTGTATTTGCCTCTATCTTTCTGCCCCTGTCCCTACTGGTGTGTGTGTGTGTGTGTGTGTGTGTGTGTGTGTGTGTGTGTGTGTGTGTGGTGTTTGTGTGTCCGTGCAAGATTTTACATTTACATATGAACGTGATCATGTTCGTATGTGTGATAGAGACAGAGGAAAAAGATCCAAACATGGTATGAAATGAGAGAGAGATTGATTTATTGATTTATTCTTTTATATCGAGGATAATGGAATAAGCACTCTTGTGCTTATTACGTCCAGTCCCCGTGTGTATGCAGTTTTGTAAATGTTATCTGTTCCCACCGGCACACGATGGCCTACTCTTATGAAAAGCGGAACAGGATTTAACGTTTGCACAAGATGTTCTGAGAGAGAGAGAGAGAGAGAGAGAGAGAGAGAGAGAGAGAGAGAGAGAGAGAGAGAGAGAGAGAGAGAGAGAGAGAGAGAGAGAGAGTAGGGGTTGCCTGTTACTGTCGCCTGCCTCTTTTTCTTCTTGCTGTCTGTTCTTTTCTCTGCTTGTCACATTTTTACCATAGTTCACAGTCACAAAGCACAACATTCGTAAGCTTTCTAAATTTGGACATACAATGACTAGGAGTGAGAACATAATCGAATCACCATATCAGACGATTCATCTAAATATTTGATTGCTTTAATTCTGTAAAAGTGGCAACAAATTAAAATAAAAAGAAAATCCAAAAATTGTTTTCGATGCAAGATTGGCAGACATAATCTGCATTATCAAAATGTGCGTTTTCTAAAAATAAATCCATATCAGCATGACAGTTTTCAGCCATGTTCAGCCATATTCGGCCTGAGGACCTCTGTATATTTTTATCTTATCCGTGCCTTTTGTCACAGAAAATTGATATTTGGGTATTGTCTTTTTACAGACTTAGCTGTGTTCCATGGTGGCAACCGTTCTTTGCAGCAGAGTGTATGAGGAGACAGACTGTCAGAAGTGAAAGAAAAGGGATGGGGCAGCAGGATGCATGAGGAGAATGACGAACGAAAGTCAAT
>JASPKP010002129.1:0-7500 GCA_030674155.1 Stramonita haemastoma
ACACACACACACACACACACACACACATACCGACACACACACACACACACACACACACACACACACACTAAAACACACACACACACACACACACACACCACACACACACATACACATACACACACATCACCTTAGAAAAAAAAGAAAACAACACCCCAAACCATTCCGAGTCCATAAGACGGCTGGTGCTGTTGTGTAGAAACGAGAGCAGGCTAAGAACAGAAAATGAGGGGTAGTACAGTACAGGAGTGAGTATCAGACAGGATAAAGATTGTGTCCTGCAACGACAACAACAAGCAGTAGCAGGAGGACGGGATAGCCTAGTGGTCAGAACATTGCGCTCGCAATTTGACGACCCGGGTTCTATTCCCGTTCGAGGAGATTTTTCTCCTGGAGTTAACATCAGTGTTGACTCCACTCTTCCCCAAAAGTCCTTCGGTAAACCGAGTTCCCGTGTGAGAACGCACGCAGAACATCTTGCGCACACGTTAAATCCTGCTCCGCTTTTGGTAAGAGTAGGTCATCGTGTGCCGGTGGGAACAGATGACATTTACAAAACTGCATGCACACGAGAACTGGATGTAAAAAAAGCACGAGAGTGCTTATCCCGTTATCCTCGATCTATATAGAAGAGTGGAAAAAAAAGGAGGAGGAAGAGCAGGAGGAGGAGGAGAAGGAGGAGGAGACGAAGGAGGAGGAGGAGGAGGAGGAGGAGGAGGAGGAGGAGAAGAGGAAGAGGAGAAGGAGGAGGAGGAGGAGAAGGAGGAGAAGAAGACGAAGAAGGAGGAGGAGGAGGAGGAAGTTGAGGAGGAGGAAGAAGGAGAAGGAGGAGGAAGAGGAGGAAGAGGAGGAGGAGGAAGAGGACGAGGAGGAGGAAGAGGAGGAGGAGGAGAAGGAGCAGGAGGCAGAGAGTGACTGTATTTTGTATTTTTGTATTTTGTATTTTTGTATCACTTTATGTCACAGCAGATTTCTCTGTAGACTGTTGGTGTCTGTAGGGATGTGGGGTTCAGACGAAAGTGCCAGTACATGTCAGTCACACTGTGACAAGGCAGGACAGAGGGTGACAATGTCTGTCACATTATTGACACTTTTCTCTCTCTGCACACACACACACGCGCGCGCAAGCGCACGCACGCGCACACACGCGCGCGCACGCACGCACACACGCACGCACGCACACACGCACGCACACACACACGCATTCACGCGCGCATGCACGCACGCACACTCACATACACACGCACGCACGCACGCATGTACACACACACACACTCACACACGCACACACATACACATACACGCACACACACACACGCACACGCACACGCACGCACTATACACACACTATACACACACTACACACACACACACACACACACACACACACACACACACACACACACACACACACACACACACAAACAAACAAACAAACACACACGCGCGCGCACGCACACACGCACATACACACACGCACACACACACAAACACACACACACGCACGCACGCACGCACGCACGCACGCATGCACGCACGCACGGACGAATCCACGCGCACACACACAAATACACACTCGTGCGTACGTCCGAGATAGTACCGTTTCATTTTCAGGATGGTAAAGACCTTTACGCACTGGGTTATTTTTTCCCATAATATGGCCGATGATAGAGGATGGTATGTAGGAATAATGGTGATGATGATGATGATGATGATGATGATGATGATAAGGAGGAGGAGGAGGAGGAGGAGGAGGAGGAGGAGGAGGAGGAGGAGGAGGAGGAGAATCTTCTTTTTCGTTATCGTCGTCGTTGCATTCAGCAAAGAGGACGATGATAATGGAATAAGCATTCATGTGCTTTTTTACATCCAACCCCCGTGTGTATGCAGTTATTTTTTTGTTAATGACATCTGTTCTCACCGGCACACGATGGCCTACTCATACGAAAAGCGGAACAGGATTTAACGTGTGCGCAAAATGTTCTGCGTGCATTCACATACGGGGCCTCGGTTTATAGTCTCACCCGAAAGACTTTTGGGGGGAGTGGAGTCAGCATTGATAACTCCAGGAGAAAAATCCCCTCGAACTGGAATCGAACCTGGTTGGTCAAATTGCGAGCGCAATGTTCTGACTACTAGGCTTTCTCGTCTCCCTTGATATTGATGGGCGCCCGGCATCACCATCGGGGAAGATGGACCGTTTAAACGTGTTGGTTCAGACCTTTCAGTATGAAAAGGACTGACCTAAACTGCTACACAAAACGTCTGGAAGGTTGAGGGAGGATCACCATTTTCATATTTCATGAGTTTCTTGCGCAACACGTTGCCCCAGTAAAGTCCAGTTTAGGCCACATGAAGCAATAATAAGGTAAAAAAAAGGGTAAAGGTGTTCCATAACCTATGTGGTCGTAAGGGAGCGAGGCATCAGAGACCTCAGCTTTTCTATGGGCCAGCATATTATAGAGGGCAGGGCCCATCTCCTCTCCCTCGCTGCTTTACCTTCCCTGACCCTAAAGAGGGCAGGTAGCCATTTACAGCTGGGTAACCTGGGGAGGAACTGTACTGAAGCCAAGGCGCGGAAACGGTCACCAGTATATCGTTAACTACGCTTGATGCAAGCAGATCATCTTGCGCACACGTTAAATCCTGTTCCGCTTTTCGTAAGAGTAGGCCATTGTGTGACGGTTGGAACAGATGACATTTACAAAACTGCATACACATGGGAACTGGATGTAAAGAAGCATATGAGTGCTTATTAATTGATCCTCGAAATAAAACAATAAACAACAAAATAAAATAAAAAAAGATAAAATTAACCTTAGCTTGGGGTGAAAAGCGAGTGCTGTGACCACTGAGCTATACTGTCCCCTAGCCATTATAAAAAAAGAAGGGAAAAAAATAGATGGTGATGCTGGCTTCTCCTCTGTCTGGTGAGCAGCGAGGTCAGAACTGCTGCTGTGCGTGCTACCATACAGGCACACGGAGGTATGGGATTATGTGGGCGTCAAAAGGTGATGTTGCTGACTTGAGTTGAGCCCTCGCTCTTGCTTGCATCTCACTCATTCCTATTGCTGTGTAATGTGTGTGTGTAGTGTGTAGTGTGTGTGAGTGTAGTATGTGTGTGTGTGTAGTGTGTGTGTGGTGTGTAGTGTGTGTGTATGTGTGTAGTGTGTGTGTGGGCATGCGTGCATGTTCTCTATGTATCTCTATTTGCTCATATCTGTCTGTCTGTCCGTGTGTCTCTGTTTGCTCATGTCTGTGTGTGTGTGTGTGTGTGTGTGTGTGTGTGTGTGTGTGTGTGTGTGTGTGTGTGTGTGTGAGTTCTCTTTATATATCTCTTTTTTTCTCATGTCTATCTGTCTGTCAGTCTCTGTGTGTCAGTTCTCTGTGTCTCTGTTTGTTCATGTATGTCTGTCTGTCTGTCTGTCAGTCTGTGTGTGTGTGTCAGTTCTCTGTGTGTCTCTGTTTGTTCATGTCTGTCAGTCTGTCAGTCTGTGTGTGTCCGTTCTCTGTTTGTCTCTCTGTTTGCTCATACTATGTCTGTCTGTTTATCTGTCATCGTTCTGTGTTAGTCTATCTCTTTTCTTGCACTATACTTTATCATTTCGTTCCCTGTGTGTGTCTCCGTGCGCCAGTTTGCCCCTCTCTATTTTTCTCTCATTCTCTCCATTTGTCTCTCTCTGTTCCTCTCTTACTTTCTTCTTTTCTTTCTTTTTTTCTATGTATTATTTTTCTGTCTGTATGTCTGTCTGTCTGTCCGTCCGTCCGTCTCTTTCTCTTTCTCTCTCTCTCTTTCTTTCTCTCTGTCTCTCTCTCGTTCTTTCTCTCTTTCTTTCTCTCTGTCTCTATCTCTCTCTTAGCTCTCTGTCTGCCTGTCTGTGTCTGTCTGTCTGTCTCTCTGTCTGTCTGTCTGTCTCTGTCTCTCTCTGTATTCTCATTTTAACTGTACACCCCTTTTCATAGTTTACTGTCTATTTGTTTTTGTTTTTGTTTCCATGTACACTTTGCATAAGTTTGAGAGGTTGTTTTTTGTGTCTGTTTGGCTTTATCGGACTTAAAAGATTTAGAAAGTTAATTTGATATTCTTCAGAAGTGTGGTTCTTGGACAGAGAAAAAGAGGAGCATCGTTACCAGACATAATTTAAAGCTGGCTCAACATTAATAAGGATAAAATAAACAAACAAACAAACAAGCGAAATGCAAAGATGACAATGAGATAAAAACAATGATAAAACTCTGCAGAAAAGTTCACATCAAAGAGATTGCGCTCTTGTAAACAAAACACAAATACACACGGTTTTAATGAGAGAAAGTCCAAAGGGTTTCAAACTTTTGCGTTACGATTATGGTTCCTTTTTTTTGTTTTTGTTTTGTTTTGATGTTGTGTGAAAGCGGTATCTATAAGCTCGAAAGAAAGGAAAGCTTTAAGTGGAGGAGGAGCATACACATTATGTGTGTGTGTGCGTGCGTGTGTGTGTGTGTGTGTGTGTGTGTGTGTGTGTGTGTGTGTGTGTGTGTGTGTGTGTGTGTTGTGTGTGTGTGCGTGCGTGTGTGTGTGTGTGTGTGTGTGTATAGGTGTAGGTGTAGGTGTGTAGGTGTGTGTGTGTAAATATTCATTCTTTAAACACACACAAACAAAACACCACCACCACCACCACCACCACCACCACCACCACCACCACCACCACCACCACCACCACCACCACCGCCACCACCACCACCACCACCACCTTTCTTTTCATCCATATAACTCCAATTTCTGCATTGCGTCTCTCTTTATTTTCCCCTTCAAGAAAATAAATAATTGAGATTTGCAAGAGAAGGTTGCTAGATGATATGTCGATGGACTACCCCCCCTCCCACCCATCCACTCCACCCTTCCCTCCGCCGCACTTGAATCAAAACAGTCAACACTATGAATAAGGTTTATCTAAAAGATTACAGATTGCTTCTGGCTCTGTCATTCTGTCTCTCGCCTTCTCTCTATTCGCACGAATCCCTGTTTCTCCGCCTCTCTGTCTCTCCCTCTTTCTCTACCTCTTTTTCTCTTCTCTACCTCTCTGTCTCTCCCTCTTTTTCCACCTCTCTTTCTCTTCTCTACCTCTCTGTCTCTCCCTCTTTCTCCATCTCTCTTTCTCTTCTCTACCTCTCTGTCTCTCCCTCTTTCTGCACCTCTCTGTCTGTCCCTCTTTCTCCACCTCTCTGTCTCTCTGTCTCTCCCTCTTTCCCCACCTCTCTGTCTCTCCCTCTTTCCCCGCCTCTCTGTCTCTCCCTCTTTCTCCTTCTCTCTGACTCTCCCTCTTTCTCCAACTCTGTATCTCTCTCTCCCTCATTCTCCATCTCTCTGTGTCTCCATATTTCTTTTTCTGTCTGTCTCTCCCTCTTTCTCCACTTTTCTGTCTCTCCCTCTTTCTCCTTCTGTCTGTCTCTCCCTCTTTCTCCAACTCTCTGTCTCTTCTCTACCTCTCTGTCTCTCCCTCTTTCTCCTTCTGTCTGTCTCTCCCTCTTTCTCCTTCTGTCTGTCTCTCCCTCTTTCTCCAACTCTCTGTCTCTTCTCTACCTCTCTGTCTCTCCCTCTTTCTCCAGTTGTCTGTCTCTCCCTTCTTTCTCCCACTATCTTTCTCTCTCTCCTTCTTTCTTCACCTCTCTCTGTCTCCCCTTCTTTCCAACCCCCATCTGTCTCCCCTGTTGTAATCGGAATCAGGAAGTGTGAAACTAAACCGATAGAAACTGCATGTGACGACACATCCATCTCCCTGCCTATAATTGGCAAGTCGGGAATGAGAAGAAAACATGTACACGTAGACTAGACACGCATCTCTAGCTTCTGTCTTTCTCGGTCTGTTTTTCTTACTCTGTCCATCCCAGTTTTTATTTTTGTTATATCTCATCAGCTACACAACGCATGTATGCATGCAAGCATACATGGACACACAGACACCACACATATGCATATATATGGAGAGAGAGAGAGAGAGAGAGAGAGAGAGAGAGAGAGAGAGAGAGAGAGAGAGAGAGAGAGAGAGAGAGAGAGAGAGAGAGAGAGAGAGAGAGAGAGAGAGGAGAGAGAGAGAGAGAGAGGATATACATGCACATACATACTGCACACACACATAGCACACACATACACACACTCTCTCCTACATACAAAAAGTGATGATATTGCTGGGATTTCCAGGTCTGTTGTAGATGTTTTATGGTATGATTCTGGTTCATATTTATTCTTTCGTATATCATATTGTTGATGCTGTGCTCTTTCATTTTGTGTCTTTATGTTTCTTCGGTGTTTTTACATCTTTTTTTTTCCTGCGACGTTTTAGCGTGACGAAACAAATGAACAGCAACTAAAGCAATATCAAAGCATGTGCACATTGTACAGGCTTGTAATTATTATGCATACATACAATTTTGTGAAGAAATTTGTTCCGTAAGAGTTCTTCCTTTCCAGCCTTCTAGTAAACAGAGTTTTAGTTTTACCCACGTTTTCTGTAATCACACACACATCTATACCACTCTATTACCTTTTCAATACAAAAGAATATGTAGCAGAGTATAGATATTTGATATGTCACATCTCTGTAGAACTTATCGACTACAAAACTAAACAAAACTAACTAAACACACACACTACAAAACACACACACACAAACATACACACACACATACACATGCACACACACGCATGCACGCACACAGAAACAGACACAGACACAGACACAGACACAGACACACAGACACAGACACACACACACACACACACACACACACACACACACACACACACACACACACACACACACACACACACACACACACAGACGCACATACACAGACACAGACACAAACACACAAACACACACACAAACACACACACACACACACACACACACACACACACACATCAGAACGGTGTGGTTGAGGCCTTTATAAAAGGAGGTTCCATAAATTTTTATCTTTTATCGCGTAGGCGAAAATGTATGAAACAGAGGTTTAAACAACCACCGAAGGAAACAGAGCCTGGAACCCCCCCCCCAAAAAAAAAAGTACAAATCGCTGCTGTCTCCCGATTTAGAAACACGACGCTGTGTCAGGTCTACACGCATGGGAGGTAATCTTACTTACTACCTCCCGCGTCACAAATAAACACACACACGCACACAATAAAAATAAACACACACAGAGACACACTCACATGCACGCACACACACAATTAAAAATAAACACACACACATGGACACACACACACACTAAAAAAATAACACACAGACACAGACACAGACACAGACACTCTCTCTGTCTCTCTCTGTCTCTCTCTGTCTCTCTGTCTCTGTCTCTGTCTGTCTGTCTGTCTGTCTGTCTGTCTGTCTGTCTGTCTGTCTGTCTGTCTGTCTGTCTGTCTGTCTCTCTCTCTCTCTCTCTCTCTCTCTCTCTCTCTCTCTCTCTCTCTCTCTGGTGAGACTTTAAACCGAGGCCCGTGTGCGAACGCACGCAGAACATCTT
>JASPKP010002129.1:12500-17500 GCA_030674155.1 Stramonita haemastoma
TGACGAACTGTCTTTCACCAAATATGTCTGGTGGCCAATACCACTGAACTGCTTTTGCTAAAGCAAACAATGGCTGGTCCATGGCAATCACAGGTGTTTGTCCTGGGTTCAGATGCTGGGTAGCTGTTTTTACTAGAGTCATTGCATGTCTTATTAAAGTAGTGGGATGTGCATTCTCTGCAAGGAGAGGCAGTTTATCTTAGTAGCAGTCCGGTTGGTATCTACCTTTGATAGATGTTAGCTGTTATGTGAATGTACTGTTACGTTATTCAAGTTACCTGTACTACTTATGTTATGCTAGTTATGTTATAGAATTTATGTTACAATGATAACTCATACACACACACATACACACATTCGCGCGCATGCAAACACACTCACGTATATTTACTCTCACCCGCGCACGCTCACGTGCCCTCGAACACACACAAACACACACACACACACACACACACACACACACACACACACACACACACACACACACACACACACACACACACACACACAATGTCTGATATTACTGTTTTGTGGAAGGAAGTTAAACTGAAGAACTAGGCAGCAGTCCAATGATGGAAGTTGGGATGTCATCTTGTTGTTGAGAAGATGCATGGTATGCAGCCCATGACAATTCATCATTACTGTTCACAGACCCTGTCTCCAGTGCAGCTAAGACATGCTTTATCCAGGTATACTCCTTTGTGCAACTTTGAACCTCAGGACTCATGTTTGGCTGATAATGTCCCAAAGAAGGAGAAACCAGCTGCTCTCTGTGTGGGTCAGGCACAGGAAAAACGTTGATGTTCTCTGATGGCAAAAAAGGAATGGTGTGATGTGGGCCATTTGCTTCATCACAATCATTAATAAGTGGTATCTGTTGCTGTTCACCATCATCACCAGTAACAATGTGCTGAACAAGAGAGATGCTACTTCAATGAAAAGACTGATGATGTTGTTGAGGTGGGATTATGATCGATGTTGTCAACCATGCCAGCCACAAATAAACGCTTTCTCATATTGGTTGGTACAACTACTTTGTCATCTTCAAATCTTCTGCAAACTTTGTGTGCTATCTGAGATGAAACTGACAGTACCCTGTCATACAAGATGCTAAGTCCAAGATCAGAAAGAGTGTTAATAAGTTCTTTCTTTCTTTCTGCAGGCAGCTTCAGTCCAAGGAAAATTGGTAGAGGTGTTTCTCTTCTTTGTTATGCCGCTGAAAGTTTGTTTTCTTTGCAGACTTTTGACAGTTGAAAGCAATCAGCTGAGAGACGGTGAGAACAGCTTGTCTTTGTAATTTCACTTAATGCTCTGATTGTTCCATAACATTTGGACCATCCAGGATAAAGCTCATTAGTGCTTTCAGTGAGGCTGGGACTGACTCTCCTTGACAACTGTCATCAAATGCACCCTTGAAATTCCCCTTCCTTTGAAATATGTCCTTCCTTATGATCTGGGCTGCTTTGACCAGCTGCAGAGCACCAGAATCAACATTGCATGCCTTTTTTAAAGCATTACCAAGATCTTTGTCAAAGACGAGGATGACTTCTCTCCCTTGGTTGGCACATTTACGATCTGGTATGGCTGCTTCAGTTTTTTCTTGCAGGTGTGAAGAATGAACATTCTCATCCTTTAAACCAAACAGTGAGAGCTGAGAGGTATACAGACGATTTAGGGATGCCAAACTAAACACAGGGGCTGTGTGGAGGTCATCTCTAAAGCTTTCAATGTAAGCGACAACTTCAGCAAGTGCAAGTGCATGAGCTGTTGATTTGCTTGTTGTCTCTTTTGCTTCTGGTGTCTGGTTTGCTGGGACACGTCTTTGGAATGCAGACAGCAGATAGACATTTATTGTGATAGTGACAATCACTTGCCACCATGTCTTTTAACAGCAAGTTTCTTAAGCAACTCCCCATCATTAAGTTGTTGAGCATGAGCACGAATTTTCACATCCAGAGATAAAGTAAGTGCTCAATGTAGCTCAGCTATGTCAGATGATCTATTGCAGAAGAAACATGTGACTTCTTTTCCTGTCTTGTCTGCCATGCAGCTAGATTCAGTCGCAAGTTTCCTTGTTTTCACAGGACTAGATGTATCACATGTTGGCTTTCTCTTTCTGTTTAAAATAGTATTGCTTACTTTTGCAAGACATGATTTGTGCCAAGAGGCTCTATGCTTTCTTATTGTTTCCTCAAAACCAGTTCCTTCATCCAGTTTAGACAGTGGAACAGACACTGGGGATTCACCAAGTTCCCGAAAAGCTGCCAAATTTGGAGCAACATAGATATACCCTGCTCCATCTCCTTTCAATCCCTTGGCTGGACATATCAAAGGTGCTTTGTTTGATGGACTCTGGCATAAAGCACACAGGTTCCAGTCAACAGTGATGCCTTCACCTTCCTTCACTGGAATAAGAAGACTGTGATGGTCTATTCGCTTATAATCACGAGACATCAGCAACTTTTCTGCTTGAGTGTTTTCAACTGCAACAGAGGCAAAAAAAACCCCAAAACTTGGTTTCTGACACGAATCAATGGCCATACATTTATCAAAAGCTTATGTACATACTTCATTCTACCGTTACAGCACATCCTCTGACACAGTCAACATGTGTGTGTGTGTGTGTGTGTGTGTGTGTGTGTGTGTGTGTGTGTGTGTGTGTGTGTGTGTGTGTGTGTGTGTGAAGGGTTGAGTGCGCACATGTATGCACGCACACATGCACACACACGCATGCACACGCACGCACACACACACTTCTATAGATATAGGCCTATATTTTTTATTTTGTTTTTAGATATGCATTAACAGAAAAGTGTTTGTGCGCAAACACGCACGCACGCTTGCACACACGCATGCGCGCGTGTGCACCTATGTGTGTGTGTGTGTGTGTGTGTGTGTGTGTGTGTGTGTGTGTGTGTGTGTGTGTGTGTGTGTGTGTGTGTGTGTGCGAACAACGTAGTGTGTGTGTGTGTGTGCGCGCACGCACGCGCGCGCGCATGCAAGCACCTCGTTTGACACAGTCAACGCGCGCGCGCGCGCGCGTGCGTGCGTGCGTGTGTGTAAAGGGTAGAGTGTGCACATGCACGCACGCACGCACGCACACACGCACATACACATCTATAGATACAGACCTATATTTTTTTCCATTTTTTTCCCATATGCATTAATAGAAATGTGTGTGTGTGTGTGTGTGTGTGTGAGTGTGTGTGTGTGTGTGTGTGTGTGTGTGTGTGTGTGTGTGTTGTGTGTGTGTGTGTGTGTGTGTGTGAACGACATAGCGTGCGTGCGTGCGTGAGAGAGAGAGAGAGAGAGAGAGAGAGAGAGGAGAGAGAGAGAGAGAGAGAGAGAGAGAGAGAGAGAGAGAGAGAGAGAGAGAGAGAGAGATGAGAGAGAGAGAGAGAGAGAGAGAGAGAGAGCGAGCGTGTGAGCACGCACACACGCGCGTGCATGCAAGCGCTGTGCTGTTGAAACACACACACACACACACACTATGTTGTTGATACTATTTGCTTGTACGTACGTGGGTGTGTGCATGCATACATGCATGTGTGTGTGTGTGTGTGTGTGTGAGTGTGTGTGTGAACGACATAGCGTGCGTGCGTGCGTGCGTGCGTGCGTGCGTGTGTGTGTGTGTGTGTGTTTGGAGAGAGAGAGAGAGAGAGAGAGAGAGAGAGAGAGAGAGAGAGAGAGAGAGAGAGAGAGAGAGAGAGAGAGAGAGAGAGAGAGAGAGAGAGAGAGAGAGAGAGAGAGAGAGAGAGAGAGAGCAAGCATGTGTGCACCCACACACGCGCGCGCACATGCAAGCGCTGTACTGTTGAAACACACACACACACTTTGTTGTTGATACTATTTGCTTGTACGTACGTGGGTGTATGCATGCATGCGCGCGCGTGCGTGTTTGTATATGTGTGTGTTGTTGTTTGTAGGCTATGCATAGCATGTGTGTTATGTGCTTGTGTTGTGTGTGTCCGTAGCATAGAAAAGAGAGTGAGAGATGTGAGTAGAGTGTGGAGATGAGAAGGAGAGAGAGAGAGAGAGAGAGAGAGAGAGAGAGAGAGAGAGAGAGAGAGAGAAGATGAAAGAACAAGTGAGATGAGAGAGAGACGATTGAGTAGCAGAGAGAAAGTAGCAGAGAAGTAAGAAATTAAATGCATACACTACCTGTGTGGATAGACATTTTATCAGAGAAAAGTAGCGAATAAAATCTGTTGACATCACTGATCTTGAAATGAAATAACGTTCTTCATTAACATATTCACAACAGAGTGCAATGAGAGGGGGGGAGGGGGGGGGGGGGGGGGGGGGGCAGGCAGACTCTTTCTTTCCTGGGATGCCTTGGTAGGTGATACCTATATTTTTACACCCTCACAAAAATATCTCCCATAACAGCATTTTTAACTGCAAAATAATATAATCCAAACTCAATGCACTGAGAAGGTGATCTTCTATTTTCGGGGGATTTTCGGGCGATGTTTACAACATGGAACATGTACAGAACAAATAATATGAAGGCAAAAATAAAATAAAAAGTGCCCCTTTTAACATGGGTACCCAGGCTAGCAGTTACACCGCCTGGAGTGATGACTGACACATGCCAGCCAGCAGGCTGACCAGCTGCTGCTGGAGGGTGAGGTGTGGGCTCTTTCTATGGTGTACTGCTTGTGTCAAAAGAGCAATGATCGAAATCGATTATCGATCACTGCTCCTCACAGAGGGTGCTGAGATCGTGTTTCCCTTTCTAGGAATAATCGTCATGGTCCATAGTATCATTGTGCAAGAGGAAATATCTCTACTAAAATGTGAACATTCATAGTGCTTGACAACTAGGCTATATCTCTTTATTTTTTTGTCTGACCCCCCCCCCCCCCCCCCTCCTACCATCATCCGTGCTTCTTCTATCCTTCCTTCCTTTTCTTGCTTCCAAAGGGAAGCAGGGATGGTGGTGGGAGGTGGGAGGGGGGGGGGAGGTGTAGGGGGGGGGGTCCATTTCCGTAGCACCG
>JASPKP010002129.1:22500-24536 GCA_030674155.1 Stramonita haemastoma
CGGGGGGGAAAAACCCCGGACCCCCCAACCCAGACTTTTTGCTTTTTTTGAAGGTGCCTTACCACTGGGGACCAAAACACCTTAAATTACCCCCCCGAGTGTCAACAAATATACCCATTTTTAAATCGTACAATTTTTGAAAGGTCAAAGATTATGATGTATATATACAAATCCATGTTTTTATGGTCTGGTATTTCGATGATAAATTTCCCCCCTGGAAAGTATTGACACCCCCCAAAACCCCCAAAATTTTGAGCAGTGAACATGGGGGGCCCAAATATAAAACACTGATTAATAGTTTAAAAAGTCTTTTTTTATGAGTTTATACCACAGTTAATTAAGAGAAACAGTAACACTTTCAGGGGGAAAAATAAAAAAAGGCCTTAACATTCAAAAGGATATTGCATTTTGTAGGTGGTCTGGTTTTAAAAAAACATGTTTTACAAAAGTGGACCCCTTTCCCCCAAATTTCCCAAATTTGGGGGCCCGGGGTATGTCTTTTAGTATGGTGATAAAAAGGTTTTAAATAAATTTTTTAGAACTTAGTCATGGATGAATGAATGTGTGGGGGAACGTATCGGCAAAAAAAATGAAGTTGTCATTATTTTTTAAAATTAGGTACACGCAAAATTCTTTTTTTAAGTATTTTAAAAAAAAAATGACAAAAAGAAAAAATTCCCCTTTAAAATTTCACACCCGAACAGTAAAAGACCTTTTGCAGTTTTGGAAAAAACCCCCCCCCCCCCCCCCCCAAAAAAAAACAAAAAAAAAAACCCCAACCCCCAAAAAAAAAACAAAAAAACAAAAAAGTTTGGACTGAAAAAAACAAAAAAAGAAACAAAGCAAAACAAAAAACAACGGAACCGGGAAAAAAACAGAAAAGAACAACGTGCAAAAAACAGCAAAAAGAAAAAAAAATGACCCCCCAAAAAAAGGGGAAAAAAACGAAAGAGAATGAAACCCCCCAGGAAAAAAAAGTGGCGGAATCCAAGAAGTGGTTTTCAGGGAAAAAAAACTGACTAATTCAAAACTAAACTAGAATAGAGAATAGAAGAAAAAAAGGGGGAGGGAAAAAAAGGGGGGAATGGGAAACAAAGTCTTTGACACCAAGTCGTCGAGAAGGGGGGGGGAAAAAAGGAGAGAGGGGAGAGGAGAGGGGGGGAGAGGGGGAGAGAGAGAGAGGAGAGGAGAGAGAGAGAGGGAAAAGAGAGAGGAATGTGTGTGTTTCGTGGGGGGGGGAGAGAGAGAGAGGGAGAGAAAAAGGGGAAGATTTTGAAGAGAGGAGGAGAAGGAGGAAGTGGGGGAGAGAGAGAGAGGGGAAAAAAAGACAGAAGACAGGGGGGCAGACAGACGGGGGGGGAAAAAAAAAAAAAAACAGACAGACAGACAGGGCAGAAGATTTGTTTTTTTTTATTTTTGGGATAATGGGGGAAAAAGTACTCATGTGTTTTTTTTTTTTTTAAAAACCCCCCCGTGATGGGAAAAATTTTTTAAATTTTTTTATCGGGTCCCCGGCGAAAAAAATGGCTACTCTTTTTTAAAAAAAGGAACAGGATTTAACATTTTTTGGGGCAAGATGTTCTGCGTGCATTGACAGAGGCCTCGGTTTATAGTTATCTGAAGCAGCCACAATGACCCATTGAAATCAAGTGTACAAACAAGGTACAATTACAAAATACTTTTTTTCTTTTTTTTTTCTTTTTTCTTTTTTTTTTTTCTTTCTTTCTTTCTTTTTTTGTGAGAGAGAGAGGAGGGGAAAAGGGGGAAAAGAGAGGGAGAGGGGAAGAGAGAGAGAGAGGAGAGAAGAGGGGAGAGAGAAAGGACAGAAGAAGACGACAGACAGGCAGCAGCAGGGCAGACAGAAGACAGACAGACAGAGAAGGGACAGAGAAGAGACGAGAATTTTAATAAAAACATAATAAAAATTTTTTTTAACCCTTAAGTAAAAAAAGTTGATGGTACGTGTAAAAAAACCAAGAAAACCCCCCCCCCACGCCCTAGTATAAACCAGAAATAACATTTTATAGACTGAATAC
>JASPKP010002130.1:0-24531 GCA_030674155.1 Stramonita haemastoma
ACAATATATAAACTAATGCCAGATATGATTAATCTGTTTGCAAATTCTAGTCACATAGGAAGCAGCTAGTAACTGTGAATAATCAAACATAAGATTTAATACCCATTTGATATTGAGTACTACACATATCAGTACTGGAACTGCTTTCATTGTCAGTCCACGTAAAAGGCTTGTTCTGATTTGTGATATGAAACTTTAAAATTTTTCTTGAGGATTTGTTCCTTTAGTGATGATTCTGATCCTTGTATGTTAACACTAAAACTTTAAGACAGTATGGACAGGTTAATTACTTAGATCTGATTCTACAATATATCATTAAATACTCAATAAACTTAGTGTATATATGCAATAGCAAGACAGAAAGACCAAACATGAAAACTAGATTTTATCCTCTGTCAGTAGGGAAAAGAATAGTTGAAAAAAATTACTCACAGTCAGTGTAACTATGGACTGATCAGGTAATGCCACTAAGAAAATGTGTTGCTTACTGACAACTTTTTTTTCAATAGAAATTTACATTTTCCAATAACTATTCTTAAAATTTTCTGTGGCCTTACATTGGGCTATGACTCAATATGAACCAACTCTTTATGGTTGACTGCAGTGATACAAACTTTTAAAAATTCAATTGTTTTATATAGGACTGTTAAAACTTGTTTTGCTAAACTGGAGTTTCATGGTTATTAATGGTGATGGGCCAGTAATGATTCGTACTTTTTTTAAAAAACAAAACTGAGTGTGTGTGAATGCTGTAAATTGAAAAAAACCCTTGGAAGACTGCAAATACCTTAAAAAATAATATGCATATGCACAATTGTTTGTAAACAATCCCAAGACAGAAATAATCTTCACAAAACAAACTGTCTATACTCTTTACTAATTTATGAAATTAAATTCCAAGAAATATAAAATTTATTTAAAAACACAAATCTGTTTAAGATACATCTGAAAAATCATTTCATATCATGAAAAAAGTTATTACAAAATTAGATCCAAGTCCATCCCTCTCTTTCCTATGAGTCTTCTCTTTTCCCGGAGCTACTTGAAGAGTCATTAGGGCACTGCATTGAAATTTTCAGACCATGTATTTTTTTGAATTTTAACCTGGCTAAGTATGTTCATGTTTCTGGACCCCACTAAATGCTGACACAAATCACTGTAGCTTTAACGTGCAAAAGGGATCTTCTACACATGTATGTTCACTAAGGGAATCAAAGCACTGTAGGTTTGCACATAAAGTTGGTCCAAGAGATGAATATTTCCACAAAATGTTGCTGCCGAGATTCTAATGTAGTTTCATGAACCCATGAGACTTAAGTCAAATGATCTGTGTCATTCCAGCTGTAGCATTCATCATCAGTTATAGTAAAGAACTTGAAAAAGTATCCACCCTTTCCAAGATGGGTTTTTTTTTTCGATTTGTTCACCAAACCGAACAACGCATTTGACTAAGGGAGACTTGAGTTAACCTATCATTTTTGCTTTGGCTCACTGTGGCCTATTATTTACATTTAAACTAAGATCCTCCAAAATTGTAATTTTGGACAGAAAATATCATTTTTGGCACCTGGGTACCCTACCTTGAATAGAAATATCTCAGAAACTGTATCAAATAGTTGAAAACATGTTTCCTATATGAAATACATTTGTGAAATAAAACATTCAGTAACATTAGACACTAAGTGGTTTTGCACAATCCAAAGAAGCATGATTATTTGGTCAAAATTCCAATTAGTACTGGCCCCTTAATGCATCCTCCTCCTCTGTATCACTTAACATGTTTCTTGGGTGATGTCATCATAAGGTTGTTATGGTTGTAATAAGTGCAATGTTACCAGAAGTGCCTGTTGTGTGGGGAGTGGAGATGGGGGAGGAGGAGGTGCTGCTGCTATTGTCATTGTTAATGGCAGAAAGTTCCTAGTTTACATGAGTATGTATATTAAGGTGTTTTGTTTAAGAATGCACAGGGAAAAGAGAGGGAATGGTTGATATGGTGGTACAATAATATCATGTGATGTTCTCCAAAAGCAAAACATCATAAATTTTGTTTGGCAGCTTGTAAACTATCACATACTTTGAAAATAAAAATATCTGTAGCAGTCAGTTCAAATTGTTGCTGTTATTGCTAGGTCCTTACTCAGTAACAGAATTGTATTTGGGATAAAGCTCTTGTCAGTTGGGAGAGTTTAAAATTTTGAAACCCTGTAGCACTTTTGAGATGGAAGGAGCTCATAATATTTAGCCAGCATGTGCAAACCATCATTCTCAATATCCTTTCACTCTATCTGTCACACAACACTCATAAAGACCTTTCAATTTTACTTGCTACATCCCACAATTTTGCCACATCATGCTATAACACTGTTCAGCACATCTTTGTTTTTAACATTCATTATTCCATACCAGCATATCAAAGATAGTGAAACTACAGACTCAATAAAGCATCTTTAGAAATTTTGCAAGACAATAACATTTACCTGGGGACCCAGTGCCTTTAAAGGAAAAAGATACAAGAATGGCCTTCATTTTTCTTTCTTTTTTTTTATCAGATCTGTATTAGTTGTAAAGTTTAATTTGTCATCAATTCATTATATATTTACATTTACTTATATTTACATTAACTTATATTTATATTAATGAACGCGTTCAACTTTTATACTATGAATGTTCAGATCTGGTATAGGTTCTAGGTTTTTGTGAAAGTCAATCATCATTTCTTTAGTCTTTTTTTACATTTAAATCAAGATAGTTTCTTTCACATCAGAGAACATGTCTACTTTTTCAGAAAACACACAATGAGAGTTGGATAAATCTTTAAGGCAGAATAATCAGAAATCTAATCAATGTTGTTATATCAGAGCCAGTACATTCATAAGTATATAGAGTAAAAAGGGTAGGAGACAGAAAAGTGCCTTGTGAGAGCCAAAAAGACATTGACCAGCTTATATCGCTTTTTGAAATCGACACACAGTGTTTGCTTTATTAGAAAGTTCATAACACAAAGAATAAGGTTTATTACATGCAATATAATTAATTTATGTGCTAGGATATGGGATATATGGTATTGAAGCAGTGGGAAAATCAATAAAGAGTATGCAAACAACAGATCCAAGTTTATCCAAATGATAGTATGTATTGCTTAACAAGGAAGTGGTACCATTATTTGTGTTCCTGTTTGCACTATATGCAAATTGGAGGGGATGTGGGTAGGAAGAAGTGCAACAGGAGAATACGTTTTAGAATGATGCCTTCAAAGCATTTCGTAACTATTGGCGTAAGAGTGCCAGGTCTGTAATCATTCAGAGACTTATGGTGTTAGTTTTTTGGGTATGGGACAAAACAATGAATGATTTCTTCCAGAGGCTGGGTACACAGCATGTTTTGAGAGAGATAATAATAATAATAATAATAATAATAAAATAATAATAATAATAATAATAATTAATAATAATAATAATACATGGAATTTGTATAGCGCTTTATCTTGCAAAAACAAATCAAAGCGCTTGCATTCGACCCACACAACACACAATCAACAACAACCTACAGTTTTAACAAATTCAAATATACACACACACCATGCAGAGTTAGTGAGAACAGAACACTAAACGCTAATAGGCGGGACCATGGTTTAGGACTGATGCAGATAAGAGAGACAAAAGAGCACTCTCATTCACAAAATTAATTTTAAAAGAAAGCAGTATTCATAGCTACTCCTGCAATCATCTGTGTATAGAATGTACAAAAGTGGTGAGAGAACACAACCCTTTAGAGAACCAGTAGAGGTCGGTCTATCCCATGAAGATATTTTGTTGCCAAAAACATGCTGTGGTCTTTTGGTTAAAAATTCATTCATCCAATGAATAAATTGATTGTCTACATCAAATTTTGAAAGTATTTTATTAAAAAGAATGAGATGATGTATTGAAATCTGAATGGCATGACAGTCATGTGTTAAGTGGTTGTATAAGTTGTTCAAAATCAGGGGGCTCTAAGCAACATCATTGGATTGGATTGTTCAAAATAAACAGTTTGGCATCTGTGACACCCCTATCCAAGTCCTGTAGCATAGCAGAGGGTCGAGATCTTTCTCTGTAACAGACAGGATGAGAGATTTACGATCTTTTGTAATGCTATCATCACAACAGATGTGAAACCTAGGGTCTAAAATTGTAAGGCCGAGAAGGGTTGGGTTTCTTTGGAAGAGGCATTACACTGAAAGCCGTCCAAATACCTATTATCTGGCAAAATGCAGCTAGACTTGGACAAGGTGCTGAGAGACACTGGTAGGCTCTGTGGGAAATTTAAGGGTTCTACTGCATAATATAACTATCTGGTCAAAGAGATTTGTTAATATTCAATGCCTTGAAGTGATTACAGATAACTTTTTCATTAACATTAATGCTCTTGTCTTACTTTTGGCTTTATTGATTTTTTGAATTGCTTGTAAATTCATGTCTTTCTACCAATTGTGTGGTGGGGGGGGAGGGGGACAGGTGGGAGTGGATAGTGTGTATGTGTAGGGGGGGGGGGGGGGTGTGTGTATGCGTGAGTGTGGGGGGGGTGGGTGTGGATTGTATGGGGGGGGGGGGGGAGCGGTGTGTGTGTGTGTGTGTGTGTGTGTGTGTGTGTGTGTGTGTGTGTGTGTGTGTGTGTGTGTGTGTGGGTGTGTTGCATATATATGTGCGGATGCGAACGCGTGCGTATAATGTGTAAATAATGGTGATCAGATGTCTTTTCTAGTCAAATGGTTTTTTTTAAGAACATTGTATCTAAACATTGGTGTGTGTGTATGCGTTTGTTTAGGTGTGTGCAGTGTGCGTGTAGAGTCTGAGTGTTTGTGACATTTTTATTTGAAGTTATATAATGTTTGAACAAATATGAAATGTAGCTACTTTGTGTGTTTGATTATGATTTCTATCAATATGCCTGTCAGTATTGTAATTGCCCTTCAGGGATGATTAAAGTGTTTTTGACTTGACTTGACATGACTTGACTTCTCAAAAAGATAAGATTGCTTCAGGCCTTTTTTTTATCTGAAAAATCATGCTTTTCAAAGAAAGCAAAAAATGCATTGAAATGGTCTGGTAAGTTGTTATCACAGACCTGCTGGGGCTAAAGTTTGACCTATGTGAGAAAGCTACCACATTAACTGCTGACATATTTTTTTCTGCCAGGCAGCACAAAAATTGTTCCCTCCAAACTTGTCCTCCATCTTATTTTGATAATCAGGTCTGGCCTGTGCAACAGGATTTCACTTTTTTATTTACTTGGGGCTTCTTTTTTTGCTGTTCTATGCCTGTGTAAAATACTACTTTTGTTTTGTTTAATACATGTTTCAGATCCTTTGTAACCACAGGCTTGCTATTGGGGTAAATAGTTATCTCCTTTGTTAGAATGACATAACTGAGACAAAGTGAAATATTAGAAGAAACATCAGTGAGCTCATTCAAATCTGAACACAGGTTAAAAACTATATCCCAGTTAGTGCAATCTAGGCAGCCTTGAAAACTAGTAATACTATGGGCAGTATAATTTTTTCACTTTACTTTCTGATGGATTTCTAATCCAGATCTAGCTCATGCTGAGTCTCTAGCCATTCCAGAATCTTAGCTTCATTCCTATTTCTTCTCTTTTCAGCTAGGGTGTTAAAGGTATACATGAACGGATTTATAGCAGAGTTTAAAGGCAAGACAAAAATGGCCAGGATTACACTGATTTCCCCAGGGATACGTACACCAGCCAATGCTAGTAGTCCACACAGACCAATAGGAAACCAGCACATGAAATCTGTTACTGCAATAGTGATCAAACGTGAGCTATGGTCATGTCCCGTGACACTTTGGTAGAATCTCCTTTCATAGAATTTTTCTGTATTGTCCAGTAAATGAGAGCTTGACCAGCAGAGACACATAAAAACAGAATGAAATTGAAAACAATCAGAAACACTGAAAGAATAAACCCAACCTTTAAAGTCTTGTCTTGTAACTGGTAGTGGGACACAGATACCAGTATGTCCATAGAACTCCCAGTGTGATGTTGCTGGAAGCAATGGTAACATTGCTAAAAACAAGCCAGTTAACCAGGTCAGTAGACAGGCCACTGCTGCTGATGTTCTGCCAAACCTCATGTTACCGAAAGGAAAGTGAATGACAATGAAACGATCCAGTGTAATGAACCAGATGATCAAAGCTGACACCTCACTGGACAGCAAAGACAGAAAACCAGCCACCTTACAGGTCATACTGTGTTTCCATAGGTCATCATTATAAAAATATTGTCCACGGAACCATTCATCCGCCACACCAATGATGGTAATGTAGACCCCCATCAGAAAATCTGCCATGGTGAGGTTAGTAACAAACACACTGAAGCCACTAGAAGATGTCAAACTTTTAGCAAACAAACGAGCACAGCAACAAAAAACATTACCTGTCAGTGACAGACAGGCAACCAGCCACAGAAATCCTCGGTGTCCACGACTGCAGCAAATCTTCACAGGAAGAAAGTTCATCTCTTGGAGCAATGCATTCAGACACGTCAAAGTTATGGGGGAGTACATCATTACAGCAAAGTTTGTAGTTTTGTGTTGGATATATAACGCAGTCTGGAAAGAGATGTAAAATATCAGGTGGAAAAGTTTCAACAGGGCTGTTGTCCAGATGAAGTTCAGTTAACAGTGGTATGAACTTAAACCCAGCAGGGCTGATCGTATGAATAGAAGTTGAGGTAAGATTCAGTTTCTGCAGGTTAGGAAACAGTGAAAGCACTGTGGAATCCATCACAGTCAGTGTGGTGTAGGACAGATCTAGTGCTGTGAGTGAACTGAACTGGTGACCCAATAAGGGACCAGTGTTAAGAGAGATGAGGGTTGTTAGACGGGAGACTGTCTTAAACTTTGAAAGCCAAGGAAAGATGTCATATTAGTACTGCAGAGTTTTCCCACCCAAATCAAGGAATTGTAAATTGACAAAGTGCGTTTTTGGAAAGAACTTTAAGACAGTGTGCAAAAACCACACCAATAGCAAGCATTTTTACTCCATAACTGTCATACCAGAGCCTGTGCATCTAAGTAGCGGAGCTGAGGGAAAAGCTGCAGAGAAAGGCTTGGACAAGAAAAAGTGTGACCCTGACAAAAGGGAGTTTGTGGGCATGTACATTACATAATAATCATCACATTTATTGGCAATGGCCCAAACATCCAATGTGTCATTGTGTACACATATTTTGGAAATTTTTCATCGAAAGAATCCTGAACATGCTAGTTTTTCACCCCTCTTCATCCTGGTGGCCAATACAGTCAACATTGAATTACACTGTGTATGGAGGCAGTCATTAAAATTTACCAGGACAACGAAGTGAGTGTCAGGACAGGGCTCACTGGAATCCATTGGGGAAGGGACAAAATATTTCAAGCCTCAAACTAAAAAGAACGGGAGGGGGATGGTCTAAAAAAAAGTTCAATTTTAAGGCAAGTTTTTTCTTCCTTTTTTGATGTGCAATATCACCACTTTTTAAAGACAGACACTGACCTTCACACCTAAAATGCCTGACACATGGAGGATTTGACAGAAAAGGGGGGCTTACTGCCTCCAATAGGACAACATCCACAAAAAATCTCCACCTACCCTTTGGCCACATAAACCCTACCACACCCCAAACAAGTTCACTGCCAGCTTCGCAGCAACTCCACCATCACTGCCCCAAAGCACGGGCGATCCTTACGACAGAAACAAACACTTACACCAATAAAGAGAAAACACCAGCACCAGCAAAGACAGCACAGCCCAAACAAAAACCACATAAAACCCACCGAAAAAATACTGGTCAACCATTGCTGCCTACTCACAAAACACTAAATTTACAGAAACAGTTGACATCAAGCCAAAACCCTCCGCCTTCGACAACGGCAAAAGCACATTAATAAAGAAATAAAATAAATTAAAAAGCCGCCATAAACTACAAACATACCTAAAACCCCTTCCAACAAAACCAACAGTAAATTTTCCACCCAAAAGACCAACAAAAAAACGAACAACCATTTCCAAATTTTAAGTGCCCCCTCTCTGAATATAAATACTCCAATAGATGAAGAAAATGATCCCCAAACCCCCATTAATAACAAGTTTTCCCCCCTTGATCCTGAAAAAAACCCCCAAAACCCCAAAACCCACCCCCTCCCCCCACCCCTTTCCCACTTCCCAAAAAGTAAAAGTACAAAAAGTTCATTCCCACTGTCAACCCCAAACACCCCCTCCACCCCCCCCCCCCCCAACCCCTTTTAGAACACGCTGAGAAAGTCGTCCCCACGCCACCAAGACTACTTATTGTGACTCTGTCCAAATGCGTTGGAGACAGAACTTCCCCCCAGGCAAC
Source organism: Stramonita haemastoma (assembly GCA_030674155.1). Taxonomy (NCBI): domain Eukaryota; kingdom Metazoa; phylum Mollusca; class Gastropoda; order Neogastropoda; family Muricidae; genus Stramonita; species Stramonita haemastoma. Next base: position 8,377 of record JASPKP010002130.1, read on the forward strand.
CACAGAAACCCCCCGGTGCCAGGCCGACCGCCAACACCTCTGAAGTGGCTATCCACCCTTCCCCTTCTCCACACATCCGGGTGCCCCTTCTGTAGGCACAACAGCTGCTTACAAATGGCCCAGTTGATTGTGCTACATGGAAAAATGAATCAGGGGACAGGCCGGGTTTTCCCCCCCAGGCATCATAAAACCCTTCAATCCCCCCTCCATTGGCCGACCCCAATTCCTCCAAATCGGGAGGGGACTCCAACGCCACCTCTCCAAAGTCTGTGCTGAAGAGGGGTGATTTTTACAACCACACCTCCTCTTTTTCAACGAAAGGGGGGCCCCAAAAGCCCCAACAAACCAACCCCCTTTTTAACCCAATCCCTAGTATTTGGGGTCCTTTACCAACAACTTGTACCCGCATCCCAAAACTCAAAACCCCTTGCCCCCCCCCAAACTCCAACCCATCCCCAAACCCAAAGGGCACAAGACTTGGGCCCACATCCACAAAATCTGTACCAAACATCAAAAGGACAGCCCCATCCTATAAAGGCCCATGGTCCCCCCCCCCAAACCTAAGCCCTTCAGCATGCAACAGCGTGCCCCACAAAGCCTCTCCACCCTCCCCCAACATAAGCATTCGACCTGCGCACGGTGCCCCAGTACAAAGCCCCCCACGCCTCACGATTACATAAAAACTGGGGCTGTCGCATGGCGTGCCTGATACGTGGGACTACATAAGCAGTTCCCCCCCCTTTTTCCTTAAAACCCAGAAAAGTCAAGCCTGGGACACTCCAAGCTCTCAGGCACGGGATAAAAAAAAACCCTGAGGCCCTGCAAAAACCACACCAACAGGCTTTTTAAAACCCCTTCCCTTTAAAAGTCTTACAACAAACTAAAGAGAGAAGAGAGAAGAGAGAAGGAGAGAGAAAAAGAGAAGAGAGAGAAGAGAGAGAGAGAGAGAGAGTTGTTATTGACACCCCTTCCCCCAAAGTCGCCTTTTTGAAGGTGAAACCTTGTTCTTTCCTCCTTTTTTTATTCTCCCAAATGAATTCCTTATTCTTTTTATTTTTTTTTTTTTTTTTTTGTTTTGGTTTTGCTTTCTTCCTCTCCTTTCATACAATTTTTTATTATAATATTTTTTTTCCTTTCATTTGTTCCAGATTTTTTTTATTATTTTTTTTTTCCCCCCAAAATCTATTTATTTATTTTTTAAATTTATTATTTTTTTTTTTTTTTCCCTTTTTTTCTCTTCTTTTCTTCTTCTTTTTTTTGGCTTGTCTGGGCCTGGTTTGGGGTTCTTGTCACCGGTTTGTTTCCCGGGCCCCTTTTCACTCGGGGGAAATTTCCTTCTGCATTTGTTGGGGATGTGGGGTTGTGTTTTGTTTGTTTCCCCCCCCCCCCCCCAGGGGGGCGGTGTTTTGTGTGTGTGTTCCTTCAGTGTTGATTATGCTTTTAGGGTTTGATCTTTTTTGGGACTATAATGGTGAAAAATGAAAGAGGTATCAAAACATTACAGTGTCATCCCGGGGGGCCCAAACTCAGTTTTTATGTTGTACCAGCACCCCAGGGGGGCCAGAACCTATTGGATGTTGTGCCAGTTAAGGCTAACTAAAACTTTTTTTCAGGCTGTGACATGAACACTGGGTTTTACACACCTGTTGAATTACTCCCCGGGGTATCGCCATCTTGCCAACACAACCGAGACTTTTTTAAGCAACATTAAATCTTGAAAAAGCAAGCAAAAATTATGATTTGGACACTGTGGTTTGTTCCTGATTGTTCGGCAAACCTTCCCATTCCTGACAAAGTGTGCACGAATTTTGGTAGTGGGGCACAGGTTTTCCCCAACACAAGTGACGTGGTATTGGGCACCCTTGTAAATTTATCCCCAAAGTCACCCTCAGAAGAATAAGAACCCGCTTTTTATTTTTTTTTTCATTTTATTTTTTTTTTTTTTTTTTTTTTTTTTTTATTTTTTTTTTTCTCCTTTATATTGCCAATATTTTATTTTTCAATTAACAATATCTACCGTTATGATTGGTCCTTTGATAACATTAAATTAGTTTTTGTGTCTTTTGAGTAACTATTAAATCATTTTTTTTTCCTACATCTCACTTCCCCCGGGCCCACCCCCATCCCCATTATTCCCCCTATAAAAGTTTAACTTTTGATAACAGTAAATCTTTTTTTTTTTTTTTTTTTTTCTTTTTTTTTTCCCCTTACATTTCATCTTTCTCCCAGGCCCTACCCCCATCCCCATTTTTCACCCTATAAAAATTATTTTTATCTTTTTTTGCTACCATCTTGTTATTTTCCTTGGGATTATACCTTTATACATTTTGGATTTGTATCCTTACCTGACTTAGAAATCATTGTTTTTTTTCTTCTTCTTACATTTCACCCTTCCCCCTATTGAGTCCCACTCCCCCTTTTTCCATTATCCCTAATTAATCTTCACCATTTCCGGTTCTTAACCATTATCACATTTCCAAAAAAAATCAACACAAACAATACATTCAAGACACAACATTGGCCCTCGAAGGAAGGGCCACAAATTTTTCCCAAATTAAATCTAAACACGCAGTTAAAAAATTGAAGACAATCAACACTCTTAAAACCAGGGAAAAACCATTTCACATACTGGGGGCATCTGAACCCAGACTTTCAAACAAATAGTAACAGGATTTATAACCCCAGGATAAAAATCATACAAAGGATCCCAAAAGCAAAAGAAACAGGAACCCTCAAAACATATGAACATAACCTCAAGCGTCTCACCATCTAGACATTAGATGTAAATCTTCGGTTTAAAGTCTCCATGAAAGGTTCACCACCTATAAGGGGGATCCTATAGAATCCAGCAGAAAAAAAAATGGATAGACAAGTTTGATGCAATGAGAACTAGTCCTATTAGAATCCAGGAATGCTACCCTATGTTTTAAAATATGATGAAACAAAAGTAAATAACGCATGGACGCAAATACTAATTCATTCAACCTTCCCAAACATTAGTTTACCCCGAAGTTACGCCAAATTCAACACAAAAAAGACCAATCTACGACAAATCCTAAAAACATCATAGAAACATGTGTCCCGTCTAAACTGCAGCGATCACTACCCTGTCTGTACTACTTGGTAAAAAAAAGGGAACAAAAACCCCCAAACCCGGGCCAAAAAAAACCTTAACATTTTGTTTTTTTTGCAAAATTCAATAACAGTTTTTTCCCTTTCTTGAACAAGTAACTCTATGCCTCGAAACTTTTCAACATTACGATCCAATTGGCTACGATTTTGGGTAAAAACTTCCACTAAAATTTTACAAAAACATGCTCCACTAAAAACCAAAGGGGTCCAACACCCCCCAAACCACCTTGGCTTACAAAAAACTAAGGGGGTATGCTACCCTTAAGATCTTTTTAAAAAACATAAATTCATGAAATCAAAAAGATTACGAAACCCCAAAAACCACAGAAACGTCCGAAAAAAAAAGAAAAATTCCAAGTTTTACTATCTTCAAAAAAAAACTCAAAAATTTTTGGAAGGGCCCATAAACAAAAACAAAAAACAACATCTTCCAAAAAAATGTAATCAAAAGTTACGCTGAACAACTCAACAATATTTCATAAACGTTTCACTAATTTGTTACAATGAAAAATTAAAAATCCAATAACCAAAAACACATTAAAACAAACTCCCAAAAAAGCATATTCCCCAAAACCCCAAATCCTTTTAAAATTTCTTTTTTTTGGGGCCATAATTACATGTTTCACCTAAAACAGTCAAGGACACAATCTTAAAGGAATAACACAAAATTTCTAAAACTTTCAGCCCAGTTATCACAGACACTCTCACATATATATATAACCAATGTCTTGAAAAGAACTATTTTCCCAATCCTTTTCAAAACGCAAAGTGTCCCCATCAACAAATCTGGTGACACTCAACCCCTAAAATTATGGGCCCCAATCTCTATTATATCCCTTCTTTAAAACCCCCGGAAAAAATAAAAATAAACATTTAGTCATCAATAAAAACTAACAACCTCCCACCCTAATCGTAAATTTTCAGAAAAAATAAACCATGTCAACTGCACTGACTAGTCCATGGACAATTGGCAAACAAACATTAATGAAAAATATTTTGTGGGTATTTTTTTAGATTTAAAAAAACCCATTTGATAAAATTTGCCCACCCCCACTTCTCATCAAAAGCTAGACCTTACAAAAAACGTCAAATAGTCTAAAACACTTGCTTCTACTCAAGAACAACAACAGTGTTTTTTCAACAACACACCACACCCAATCTAAAACCCATTCATTATGGATTCCCACGGGGAAAACTATACTAGACCAATTTTTTTTTCTTTATACAAAATGCCCTTTCCCTACAATTCATCCAAATGTAACTATTTGCGATACACAACCAAATACAACCATAATGACATTGACCTCTGAAACCCAAATTTTACAACAAAGCTAAAAATATTGTCAAAGGGGACAAACTGAACCACATTTATTCCCCCCCAAAAAAACAAATGCAGCTTACACCACCAGACAAAAGACAAAATTTACCTCATAATCATTTTTCCAATACATATAAAAAAAGGGAAAAATCGAACAAACCTTCACACAAAGTTCTAGGGTACAATTGTGAAAATCTCAGCTTTTCTACCACAATCTCCCCTATGCAAAACTTGCCCCAAAGAGTATCCCATTTGACTAAAATTAAACACTTCCTTTAAAATAATATAACACAACCAAAAAAGGAAAGGACAAACAAAAAACCAAGTTTTGTTTCTAACGTTTTAAAGTTTACACAACCAAAGCTGTTTTTTTTGGTAGTCATTAACCTGTCAGGATTATTATTAACCAAGAAAAATAAAACGTAAAAAAAATTCTTCACAATATTTTAACACAAAAAGCGCTGAGTAGAGATGCAGTATTTTTTTCCTCTTTGGCTTCACATCCTTTTTTTCCCACCAAAAAACTCTTCAATAACAAGTAATAAAAAGGGTTTCTTTTGGGACAATACCACCATTAACCAGAATTTCTTTACAGGGGGCACAAAACCAAAAAAAATGGAACATATCTGGAATAGTTTTAAAAAAAAAAACCCGGCCAAAGCTGGTCTTTTTTATATAAATATAAAAATATATAAATATAAAATATAATTAAATATAATTATAAATTAAAAAATATATATATATATAAATATATTATAATTATAAAATATATATAAATATATTTTTATAGTAAAAATATTATATATAAAATATATATAAAAATATATATATATAAAATATATAAATATATAATATATCCTTCCTAAAAAGGAAAGGGGGAGGGTTTGACATTTTCCTTCCAACAAGTAAACCCTTAATTTTGGGCTTGATTTCCCTTTCCTTTATTCATACAAAAAATCAACGATGTCAAAAAAATTCAAAGAACTTTAAACAGGCCCGGTGTGCGAAGCACCAGAACACTTGGCACACTTTTAAAAACCCATCCACCTTTACAAGTTCGGCCCTTGCGGCGGAAGGGGAAGGGTGCAAAAAACCACATGCACACAGGTCATTTTAACCCAACCGAGGGAAAAATCGGAGTTGAAGTTTCCCCGGGCGGTTTCAGAACTTAGGTCTATATGGGGCTTTTTTTGGCTTTTGAAAAGGGACTGGGAAACCCCTCCCTATCAAAGGGGCCTTTCCAATGGGTTTTTCCGTGAGGGAAGAGGCCGTACCCCAAACTTTCTTTCCCAGCTTTTGCGCTCTAATTAGGGCAATAATTTTTAAACGACAGAACCTATAAACTATCTAAGATCATTGGGTCTCCTCTCCCTCTCTCCTCTCTTTTCTCCTCTCTCCCCTCCCCTCTCCTCTCCCTCTCTCCTCCCCCTCTTTCTCCCCCCTGGGGGCCAACTGAAGGTTGGGATTTGATAAAGAGGAAAAATGCTTTTCTTTTCTGCAAATTGTAATAACTGACTGTTAAATTTCGTGAAATTTTTCATAGGGAAATTGTATAGGAAATTCTGAAAAATGCAAAGACCTGAAAAAGTCATAAATGCACATATCATCAACAAAATATAGATCTAAAACCCAAAATACGGGTTTAAATTTTCCCAAAAAATACAATTTCCCTCCTATATCTGACCCCCTTCCCATACATGCAGTTACCTAAAAGGATGAGTTTCATGGGCTGTTTACTTGGGTTTGGGGGATGTTGTCCAAATGAACACAGTTTCAGCAATGACTTTTTTTTTGAAAAATTTTAAATTTTGCTCTGAAAAACAACTATCAAGCAAACACAGGGACTTGAAATCAAATGTCACAAAAATTTTCCAGCACCAACCATTTTTCCCCAAAAAAAATTGGGATTGGCCTAATGTAGCAACTTTGTCTACAAAAAAACAGGATTACAGACAAAAGGATGAAAAAAATTTTTAATTTTTTTTTTCCCTTGAAGGGACCATTGCACACTTTCTCGATTTCAACAACAAAAAATGGTTTTGGAAAAAACCAGGGAAAAAAGAATTTAAAAAAAACCCAAGACAACATCAGAAAAAATAGGAAAATAAAAAAAAGTTGAAACCAATACAAAGCATAAAATTTCCAAAATGAAACATTAATGTTAAAGAGACTGAAAGAAGGAGAGATATTATACAATCACCATGACGCGAAATTTTCATTCTTTTAAAACCTACTTTGGGATAAGAGGACACACAGAGCCTTTTGCTTGGGAAGGCCATGACCCCCCGAGTGACCCGCTATTTTTTCTTCCTTTTTTCTCTGACAAAATCCGCAATATTGTTCCAGACTGGGTCAGTCTTCTTTCCAAACCCGCGCCTCCGATCCCCAATTCCCCGGCACTCCCTCCTTTTCCCTTTATCCCAAGCGAAGTGAAATCATGACAATCTTAAAGAAATGACATAAAATTTTTGGGTCTTCATCCAAAACCTGCTTCTCTTTTTGTGTTGTTTTAGTTTTTTTTTTTTTTCTTTTTTTTTCCCCAGCTTCAAACGCAAAAAGCACCCTCTACTCAAAAACACACCTCGACCCAACACCTGAAAACTTAGACCTTTTCCAACGCCTTTTTTTTTTCCTAAAGCCTTGAAAAATTGTTCTGAAACAACTCAACAGCCATTTCATTTCCCAAAAGCTCCTCCCCCGTTCCAGCTGCCAAACCCCAAATTTCCACAGCACCGAAAACCCCCCTATCCACACCTTAAACTCGCTTTTACATGTTCTACCAGGGAAAAAATCCCTCACACTCCTAAAATTATCTCACATTTGACCCTATAACTTCAATTCTTCTCTCCCTCTCCAAAAAACTTTCAGGTTTTTAAAGGGACTGCCCTCACCTGGTTTATTCGTACCTGCAAACCAAATTCCAAAATGGGCAGTAAACAAATTTATTCCCACCCAACCAAACAGAAGCGGGGCCCCAAGACTTTCTACCCGGGTTTTCTTTACTCTCTATACTGCCCCCGCACATGTTATTAACCGAACAGTCAACCACACTTTTTTTTGCAGACACCTCAATTTTAAGCATGATACACCCAAAATCTGCCCCTCCTTTACAAATATGTCCAACGGGGCCCCAAAATTCCAAAAAAGATGATCAGAGCAATCACAAAACGCAAAATAAAACCAAACCAGCTTGTAGGGGCCAAAAACAAACGTCTTTTATCACAACAAATTCAATTGAAATTCGGGAAACTCCCCCACCATGCGAAAGACTAGGAGTCGTAATTTACAACACACTCTCCACAAAAATTCACACCCAACCTTCAGTCAGCACTACAACTACGGGGGATTTGGCAATTCGAAAAACCTGCCACTGATGCAACAAATCCAAACAAGTCATTCTCTTATTCTTCACGTCTGGACTATTTCAATTCCTTTTGGCTTTCTGCCAGCATCATCTTCCCCTCCCCCCAACATACAAATCTCTGCAGCCAACTGGTCCTCAAAAGAAAAAAGAGCAAATTACTCCTCTTCGCAAACTCTCCACTGGGTCCTGTGCCACGGATAAAAATAAACAGTACCCTGTTAAAATGTCCCCCAAAACAGCACCCTACCTCTTGAATGCTTCACGTGTACAACCCTCGTTTTCCCCCTGCTCGCTGAATACCTTTACCTTAAAAGTACCTAATTTAACCTTTTCTACCGTTGCCATTTTCTTTTCCTATTTCGGGGCCATCAATCTGGGAAAGACCTCCCCCTCCCTTCGGCAAAACCTACTAGACACTTTTAAATCCCCCCCAAACACCTTTTTTCAAACCAAAGATTTTGCCTTCTTTTTTTCATTTCCCATTTGTCCCCGCCTTTTAACATTTGAAATTCCCTCATCCCCAAAATGTATAACCCCATAAGTGGTTGTGTGTGTTTTGGTGGGGGGTTTGGGGGGTGTGGGTTTTGTGGTTGGGGTGGTGTGGTGTTGTGTGTGTGTGTGTGGTGGTGCACTGCGCGTGCGCGTGTGTGTAGGGCTTTAATAATAAAAAAATAAATGGGAATAATAAAATATATACTTTAAAAAAATCAAATTTTTATTATAAAAAAAAAAAAATAAAAAATTTGGGGGAAATAAAAAGAAAAAGGAATTAAAAAAAAAAAAAAAAAAAAAAAAAAAAAAAAAATTTGGGTTTTAATTTTGGCAAATGAAGGGGAATTTTAAATTTGTTTGAAGGGCAGGGACAAAAAAAAAAATGAAAACAAATCCCAAAAAATTTTTGGGAAAATTTGAAAAATTGTCGGGTTTGGATTTAAAAGGTCAAAGATGGTCTTTTTTTGCCGAAGGGAAGAGGGGGGTTAAACCCAAAATTAAAATGACCCAAAAATTAGAAAAAGAGCAGTGGCAACGGAAATTTAATTAAAAATCTAGGTATTTTTAAAGGGGTAAGGAAAATCTCAGCCGAGCGGGAAAAAACCCAAAAGGGGTCTGTAAAACTTGAAGGGACTTTCCCACAGAGGGTAAGAGGATGCTGTTTTGTGGAGACTTTTTTAATAACAGAGAGTACTAAATCTATGGGTTTCCTCTTGGGGCACGGGCACCATTTGGAGGGGTTTGGGGAGAGAAAAGAAATTGGGGCTAAATTTTTTTCCTTTCGGGAGGACCTTTTTGAGCTGCAAGAATTTGTAACTTGGAAGGGATTTGGAAAATGATCGGGAAAGACAACAAAAGAAAAATTGAAATAGTCCCAGGCCCGTGAAAGAATAAGAGAATTGACTATTTTTGGATTTTGCATCATGGGACAGGTTTTTTCGAATTGCACTAAACCCCGAATTGATAGTAACTTTTGACAAAACAGGTTTTGGGGATAAAAATTTTTTAGGGGGAGGTGTTTTGAAAATTTAACGACACCTAAAAACATTTTAAACAGCACGGGATAAGGGACTGACGTTTTTGGCCCGAATTTCAATTGAATTTGTTTGTAAATAAAAAGACAGTTTGTGTTTGGGCCCTTTACAAGCAGGGGATTCGGTTTTTTTCTGCTTTTAAATTTGGGGATTAGCTCTGTATCAATCAATTTTTTTTGGGATATATTAAGGCATTTTGGGGACATATTTTTTCAAGAGAGAAGGCAGATTTTCAGGGTATCACTGGCTTAAAAATCTAAAAGCCCCCTGCATAAAAAGGGAGGGTTGATCTGATAAGGGTTAAATTAACTTTGTAAACCGGGGAGCAAAAATAGAGAGAAAAGAGAACGGGCCCTAAACAAAAACCTTGAGGGACTCCGCGAATTCTGATTGGGGGGGGAAAAGGGAAACTTTTTTAATTTGCCACATTTTTGGGGAATTTGGGTTTTGTCAGGAAACAACTAAACCGAAGGGGCAGTGCCTTTTAACACTGAAAGTGTTTTGGGAGACGGGGGGAAAAAAGAATTTAAATTTAACCCAAAATTTTAAAAATCCCTTGCAGAAAAAGTAGAGAAGATTGTTTGGGGGAGATTTTCCCTGAGTCAAACTTTGTAGAACCCGATTTTTAAGGGGTAAACAAGGGTGGTTTGGGGTGCTGGGGGTTAAATTGGGGAAAGTTAGACGGAACGGGGGAGGAGACTATTGGAATGAAGATGGCTGTTGAGTTGTTTCCGAACAACTTTTTCAAGACTTTAGAGAAAAAAAGGAAATTTGGGAAAAACGGGGCTATATTTTTCTTCAAAGTGTTAGGGTCAAAGGGGTGGTTTTTTTTGAGTAGGGGTGTAGCTATTGCAGTTTTGAGAGCTGGGGAAAAACCCTGAAAGAAAGAGATGATTTTAAAATTTTTCCTGATGGGGGGTAAAGCTGTTAAAGGCACCCCGGGGTGAAAAGAAAAGCAGGAAAGGGATGAAGACACATAATTTTTATCGTCATTTTTTTTCAAAAAATTGAAAAATTTCACCCCGGGCTTCCCGGGAATTAAGGGAAAGGAGAGGGATTGCCAGCGAAATTGGGGGAATCAGGAGCGCGGGTTTTAAAAGAAGACTGATCCATTTTTGGAAAAAATTTTGCGGACTTTGTCAGAGAAAAAGGGAAAGGAAAAAATACGGGGAAACACCCGGGGTTTGGTCATGGCCTTCCAAGCCTAAAGGCCTAGTGCTTTTCCCTCTTACTCCCAAAGGGGAAATTACAAGAATAAAAATTTCAGCAGATCAGTGGTGATTGTATAAAACTGCTCCCCCTCATTCAGTCTCTTTAACTTAATGCCCTTTAAAGTAGGAAACTTTTTTTTCTTTCCCAAATTGGTTTAAAATTTTTTCCCTTAAACTTTCCTCATTCTTTCTAAAATTTGCCCTTGTTTTTTTTAAATTCCTTTTTTTTCCTTTTTTTTTCCCCAACCATCCTTTTCAGCTTGGGGAAATCTGAACAGTGTCCCAGGGCCCCCTTAAAGGGGATTAAAATTGTTCTTTCCCATTTTGCTCTGTAACCTGTTGAATGTATAACAAAGCTCTGCTACTTTTGGGCCCAAATCCCCAATTTGATCTTTTGAGGGAAACGGTTGGGGGGCTGGAAAAAATTTTTTGTGCCCATTTTGATTTCAAGTGCCTTTTTTTTTAAAGGCTTGATAGTTGCTTTTTCAGCACCCACAATTTAAAATTTTAAAATCCAAAGGGAAAATGTACATTAAAAATGTACCTGTTTTTAATTATGGACAACACCCCTTCCAAAACCCAAAAGTAAAAAACAGCCCATCAACCATACCTTTTAGGTAAACTGCAGTGTATGGGCAGGGGGTCAAGATAAAAGGGGGGAAAATTTGTATTTTTTTGGGAAAAATTTCAACACGTTTTTTGGGTTTTTAAGATCTAAAATTCATTGATAGATGTTTTATTTTCCCTTTATTTATTTTTTCAGAGATCCATTAGCATTTTTCGGGAATTCTCCTATACAATATCCCCATAAAGCAAAATTTCACGATAATTTCAACAGCCCATAAATTACAATTTGCAGAAAAGAAAAAGCTTTTTTTCCTAGCTTTCATCACATGCCCCCCTTTCCCATCGGGGACCCAGAGGGAAGAGAGAGAGAGGAGAGAAAAAGAGAGAGAGAGAGAGGAGAGAAAAGAAGAGAGAGAAAAAAAAGAGAGAGAGGGAGAGAAAATCCAATGATCATAAAAGAAAACCCTAGGCATCGTCAGTCTTGAAAGAATAGGGGTTGCACCTAAAAGCCCTAGAGCGCAAAGCCTGGGTAAGTAAGTTTTGAGGGTAGGGGCCCCCTACATCACTGGAATAACCCAAAGGGAAAGGCAATTCCCTGATAGGAGGGGTTTCCAGTCCCCTTTGGGCCAAAACCCCCACCAAAACGTTACCTAAAACCCAAACGGGTTCCTGAACCCCCCCGGGAATTTAAACCCTCCTGATTTTTCCTCGGGATGGTGTCTAAAACTGACACCTTGTGCATGCGGGTTTTATTTGCCCATCCCCCCCCTTCCCGGAAACGCAAGGGCCTGAATTTGTAAAAGGGGTGGATCGGGCTTTTAACCGGGGTTCACAAGATGTTCTGTTTGCATTCGCACACGGGGGCCCTTTTTTTAAAGTCCTCATTTTGAATGACTTTGACAGTCATTTTGTTTTTTTGTCAAATTTAAATAAAAGGCAAAGCGGGAAATCAAGCCCAAAACAAAAGGTTTACTTTTTGGGAAAGGGAAAATGCCCTTAACCTCCCCATTTTTCCTTCTTTAGGAAGGATATATATATTATATAAAATATATTTAATATATATTTTAAAAATATTTTATAAATTATATATATATATAATTTATATATATAAAATAAAAAATATATATAATATATAAAAAAAAATATAAAAATATAAATATTTTTTGATAAATATATAAATATATATAAATATATATTATATATTTTTTATATATATATATTTTTAAATATATATAATTTTATATATAATAAAGACACACCCTTTTGGGGGGGGGTTTGATTTTTTTTAAAAAAACATATTCCAGATATTTTTTCCATTGATTTGGTATTGTGAAACATGTAAAAAAAAAAAAAAAAAAAAAATACTGGGTTAATAGGGTTTGGGCTAAATTTTGCCCCCCAAAAGACAACCCTTTTTTTATTACTTGTCTATCTGAAGAGTTTTTTTCTGATGGGAAAAATAAGGATGTGAAAACAAAAAAAAGAGGAAAAAATACTGCAAACCTACTCAGCACTTTTTTGTTTTAATATTCGTGAAAAAATTTGTATCAGGGATTTTTATTTAAACATTAGAGTAAAGAATAATCCTGACAGGTTAATGACATACACAAAAAGATCAGCTTTGATTGTGTAATCTTTAAAACGATATGAAATCTTTAATCTTTTGGGTTTTTTGTAAAGTACCAAAATTTTTTCTTTTGGTTGTGTTTTTTTTTTATTTTAAAGGGAAATGTTAATTTTATTTAACTGGTTTTACCTTTGGGACCAAATATTGGCCCTAGGTGAGAAATGTGGGAAAACCCACTGAGAAATTTTTATCAAAAGGGCCCCTCCTAGAACTTTGTGAAAAGAGGTTTGTTTTGGATTGCTTCCTTTTTTTTATGTATTGGAAAAATGATTAAAGAGGTAAAAATTTTTTCGCTTTTTTCCCGGGGGTGATAACATGCATTAAAGTTTTTTGGGGTGGGAAAAGACCAAAAATTTTTCAGATCTGTCCATTTGACAAGAACATTACAAACTTTGTTTAATATGGGTTTCCCAAAAAGTCAAGTCATTATGGCTTTAAAGAATGGTTTGTCACACAAATAGTTCACATTTGGGTCAATGGGAGAGGAAGGTTCCCTTTATGAAAAAGAAAAAGAATTGGTCCTAGTATAGATCCCGTGGTACTTCCCTAAAGAAATTTTTAGAAAAGGAAGTGGAATTGTAGTTTTTTGAAACACACTGTTGTCCCCGTTCTTGAATAAGAAGCAAAATAGTTCAAACTAATTGACATATAAAGGGACAGGTCAACTTTCTGATTAAAGTGTGTGGTCAATTGTAACAAATGCTTTTTTTAAATTTTAAAATAATACCCACAAAATATATTTTTTATTAAGTTTGTTAGCCAATTTTTCCATGAGACTAGCAGTGCAGATGAAAATGATTTATTTTGTCTGAATCCGACTGATTAGGGGGAGTAGGTTTTAGTTTCTATATGACTGAAATTTAAATGTTTAAAATTTTCTGTTTTTTTCCCGGGGGGTTTTTAAAGAAGGGATAAAAATAGAGATTGGGCCCATAAAATTTTAGGGACTGAATTTTCAAACCAAAATTTTTGATGGGGGAAAACTTTAAACATTTTGGGAAGGGGATTGGGAAAATAGTTCTTTTTAAAACATTGGTTTATATAATATGTTAGAGTGTCTTTGATAACCGGAGCGAAAGTTTTGAATTCGCTGTCTTTTCCATCAAGACCTTTTTCCTTTTACTGTTTGAAGGGGAAACATGTAATTATGACCACAAAAACCCAAAAAAAAAGGTATTGGAATTTTTTTAGGGAATATTCTTTTTTGGCATATTTTTTTTAATGGTTTAGGTTTTGGAAATTTTTAATTTTCATTGCAACAACATTATAAAAACGTTTTTGAAAGGGTTGTTGAGTTTGTTCAGCAGTAACCCTCTTTGAAAAACATTTGTTTGGAAATAATTGTTTTTTTTGTTAAATTTATTTTAAAGGCCTTTCCAAATAATTTTTGAGTTTTTTTTTTTTGAAGATAGTAAAACTTTGGAAAAAAATTTTTTTTTTTTCTCGACTTTTTTTTGTGAGTTTGGGTTTCGTAACTTTTTTTTTTCTTCATGAATTTATGCTTTTTTAAAAAAAGATCTCTAAGATAGCATACCCCCCTCTAAGTTCTTTTTTTAAACCCAAAGGGGTTTTTGGGGGGATGTTGGGCCCTTCTTTGGGTTTTTGTGGAGCTGTTTATTGTAAAAAAAAAAGTGAAAGTTTTTATCCAAAAAAACGATAGCCAAGTTTTGGATCTAAATTTGAAATTTTCTGGGGAAGGGATAGAGTTACTTAGTTTTAAGAAGGAAAAGCGTTTTATTGAAAAATTTTTTTTTTTTTTTTCAAAAGAACAAAAATGTTAAAAAGGGTTTTTTGGCCAGGTTTGGGAATTTTTTTGTTCCTTTTTTTTACCCAAATAGAAAAGACAGGGGATTGAACGGGTGAAATTTTAGACAGGGACACATGTTTTAAGATGTTTTTAGGATTTTATACGTAGATGTGGGCAAAAATTTGCTTTAATTTGGGGGTAACTTTCGTGGGGGAAACCAAAATAGTTTTGGGGAAGGTTATTTAATTAGTAAAATTTTCCCCTCCAAGCGTTTTTTTTACTTTTGTTACATTTAAAATTAAAATCCCTAGGAGTAGCACTTCCCTGGGTTTTAATTTGGACTCGTTCATCATTGCATCAAAATTTTTCTAAACCCCAATTTTTTTTTTTCTGCTGGATTCCCAAAGCAGAATCCCACTGCTATAGGTGGTGAAAACCCTTTTCCCTGGGGACTTCAAGCCAGACAGATTCTACTCATAAAAGCTCTAGAAAGGATAGAAAAGCTTAAGGTTAAAAAAATTTACCCAATGTAAAATGAAAGGGTTCCTGTTTCTTTTTTCTTTTGTTTTAACCTTTCCCTAGATTTTTTAAAATCCTGGGGGGATAATTTAAACACTGTCTACAAATTTTTTTTTGAAAGTCTGTTCAGATAGCCCTATATTTGAAAGGTTTTCCCTGGTTTCTAATGAGTTTTGATAGTCTTCAATTTTTTTTAACTGCGGGTTTAGATTTAATTTTGGGAAATTCGTAGGCCCCTTTCCCTTTGAGGGCCACAAATTTTTGTCTTGAAAGTATCTTTTTTTGGTTGGATTTTTTTTTGGGAAAATTTTATAATGTGCTAAAAAACCGGAAAAAGGGAAGATTAATTAGGGGTAAATTGGAAAAAAAGGGGGGTGGGGACTCAAAGGGGGAAGGGGGAAAAAAAAGAAGAAAGAAAAAAAAAAAACTAATTTCTAAGTCCCGGAAGGGTACAAAAAATTATAAACTGATAATCCAATGGAACAACAAAGATGTGTAGCAAAAACAAAAAGAATCAATTTTTTAAGGGTGAATAATGGGGATGGGAGTAGGCACGGGGGAAAAGATGAAATGTAAGGGGAAAAAAAAAAAAAAAAAAAAAGAAAAAAAAAAAAATTTTTACAGTTTCTCAAAAGAATAAACTTTATAGGGGGAATAATGGGGGTGGGAGAGGGAAAGGGGGTAAATAATTAAGGAAAGAAAGAATGATTTCAAAAAGTTACTCAAAAGACACAACAATAATTTCAATATTACTCAAAGGACAAACATACACGGAAAAATTTTCAATTGAACAATCAACAAATTGGCAATATAAAAAGAAAAAAAAAAAAATAAAAAAAAAAAAAAAAAATAAAATAAAATGAAAAATAAAAAAAAAAGACTGTTCTTAATACTTCTGAGGTGATTGGGATAAATTTCACAAGGTCCAATTCCACTCACCCTGCTGTTGGGCAAATCCCTGAATAAAATTTTAAAAATTTTTTGGAAATTAAATTTAAAATAGGAACAATAACACATTAATAAAAAAATTTTTTTGCTTTTTTAAAATTAAATTTCCCTTTAAAATTTTATTTTTAAATAAATACCCCTAAATTTTTAAATTTTAAAATTTTTAAAAAAAAAATGAAAAAAATTTATTTTTTAA
>JASPKP010002131.1:2500-7500 GCA_030674155.1 Stramonita haemastoma
AACACACACACACACACACACACACACTCGAGAGCGCGTCGGGTGCGCGTCAGAGAGAGAGGGGATATTTCAGTATGGAGAGAGAGATTTTTATTTATTTTATTTTTTTATATCGAGGATAATAGAATAAACACTCATGTGCTTATTTTCATACAGTCCCCGTGAGTATGCAGTTGTGTAAATATTATCTGTTCCCACTGGCACACAATGGCCTACTCTTACGAAAAGCGGAACAGGATTAAACGTGTGCGCAAGATGTTCAGCGTGCGTTCGCACACGGGTCGGGTCTGGGCGCCAGTCTTTCGGATGAGACGATAAACCGATGTCCCGTGTGTTAAAAGGTCTGTCCCGAGCCTAAGGCTCATCAGGCCGGTGCTTATCCCGGTTTCTGTGGCATTAAGCGACTGAGAGTCTTAGAGATGACACCAGTCTATCGCAGGGTTAACCCCAACACAAGGTTGGTACCCCTTTTACACCTGGGTGGGGTGAGAAAATAGCCGTAAAGTGCCTTTTCCAAGGGCACAACGCCATAGCCGAAAGCTGGGATCGAACCCGCAACCTTTAGATTACGAGTCCAACGCCCTAACCACTAGACTACAACAGCGGCTGTCCCGTGTGTTACACATCATTATTAAGGGCACATAAAAGAACCCACCGCAACAATAGGGTTGTCCCTGGCAAAATTTTGTAGACAAAAGCCACTCTGATAGGGGAACAAATACAGTTGCCCACGCACACACACACACACACACACACACACACACACACACACACACACACACACACACACACACACACACACACACACACACACACACACACACTCATGTCAAGTATGTTCATAATATCCCTTTGCTGGGCTTCATGTAAACTTCTTCTTCTTCTTCTTCTTCTTCTTCTTCTTCTTCTCCTTCTTCTTCTTCTTCTTCTTCTTCTTCTTCTTCTTCTTCTTCTTCTTCTTCTTCTTCGCAATTCTTCTTCTTTTTCTTCTTCGCAATTCTTCTTCTTCTTCGCAATTCTTCTTTGCAATTTTTCTTCTTCGCAATTATTCTTCGCAATTCTTCTATTTCTTCTTCTTCTTCACAATTCTTCTCCTTCTCCGCAATTCTTCTTCTTCGCAATTCTACTTCTTCTTCGCAATTCTTCTTCTTCTTCGCAATTCTTCTTCTTCGCAATTCTTCTTCTTCCTCCAACGCTCATTTACGAGATACGGCATACGGATAGCCAAATGGTTAGAACATTGCGCTCGCAATCTGACGACCTAGGTTCGAATCCCGTTCAAGAGAATATTTTCCCCTGGAGTTAACATCACTACCAACTCCACTCCCCCCCCCCCCAAAAGTCCTTCAGATGAGACTATAAACCGGGCCCCGTGTGAGAACGTATACAAAACATCTTGCGCACACGTTAAAACCTGTTCCGCTTTTCGAAAGAGTAGGCTTTTGAGTGCCGGTGGGAACGGATGACAAAATTTACAAAACCTCATACACACAGGGACTGGATGTAAAAGAGCACATAAGTGCTTGGTGCATTATCCTCGATATAAAAGAAAGAATGAATCAATGCATGAATGAATAAATAAATAAATAAATAAATACGGTGCAAGGACCATGATCGTGGCCTTCCTGTGACCCGCTATGAGCCACGATCGTGGTTTTGCACACGTCAGGTTCGACATCAATCCACTAGCATCGATAGCCTTCGAAAATCTCCCTCGTTTTCTGTTGGTCAAGTCAAGTCAGGTCAAGTCAAAAGTACTTTAATCATCCCATGAAGGACCATTACAATACTGACAGACACATTAATACTATTCATAATCTCAAAAGACACAAGATTACGTATTGGTTCAAACATAGCGCTGGTAATTTGACCACCCGAGTTCGATTCCCTTCGAGGGGATTTTTCCCCTGGAGTTAACATCAGTGCTGACTCCACTCTCCCCAAAAGTCTTTCGGATGAGACTATAAACCGAGGCCCCGTGTGCAAACGCACGCAGAACATTCCGCTTTTCGCAAGAGTAGGCCATTGTGTGCCGGGGAACAGATGACAATATTTACAAAACTGCATACACACGGGTGAAAAAAAGCACATAGAGTGCTTATTCCATTATCCTCGATGTAAAATAATAAAATATGAAATGAAAATAAAAAACATTCCAAGATAACTTCAAATAACAATATCACACACACGCGCGCGCGCGCGCGCCCACCCGCACGCTCGCACGTACGCACGCACACACAACACGCAAGCAAGCACGCACGCACGCACGCACGCAAGCACGCACGCATGCACGCACGCAAGCACACACACACGCACGCACACACACATATCAATGTTGGAACACAATGTTATTAAGACCATTGACTAAACAAGACACAGCTTGAACTAATTATTTAGGCATGTAAGCATGCACTCACACACACACACACACACACACACACACACACACACACACACACACACACACACACACACACACACACACACACTCAAGAGAGGTTTGTACTTATTGACAATTCCCCCTCTACTCCTTCATCAGGAGGATAAGAGGGCTGGGTGAAGATCCAATCCATCCCAGTCCTCAGGGTAACTCTTGCCCTCAACATCGTTTCTCCGGAAACCATGGAGCCAAGCTGACAGCCCTGAGGCCTGAGAGGAACTAGGCAAGGGACCCAATGTAAATAAAATCCCATGACATGACTGGCTATGCTGAAGCAGCCAAAGGTGTATATTCACGATCTCCCAAACACAATTTTATTTTACAAGGGTAATAGATTAAGTTACATGACTTTTTCATCCAGCCCTCAAGATCTGCTGCCTTCAGGCTAACAAAAGACGACTTCTCCCACTGTGCGACAATACCACACTAGGTATAGCCTACCAGTCAAAAGAAACTTTCCCATCCATCCCCAGCCAATGAACCCCCATTGTTCTGAAGTCACAAGTGTGGTAGGGAGACAACACTCCGTGGCAGATACACAGCCACTTGTGAAAGTACTTTCTGACCTACTCCAATGTTTGACCCAATAGTGTGTGTGTGTGTGTGTGTGTGTGTGTGTGTGTGTGTGTGTGTGTGTGTGTGGTGTGTGTGTGAATACGCCAGTGAGCATGTGCGTGCGTGTGTGTTTGCGTGGTATGTAAGCATTGTGCTTGTGCTATGTGTGTTAAGCACAGCCTGAGTACGTGTATGTATAATTATGTGAATGTGTGTGTGATGTGTGTGCGCGCGCGTGCGCGCGTGAGTGTGTGCGTACGTGCGTACGTGCGTGTATGCGAGTGATAAGTGTCTGCCTACAAGCCTGCATCGAACATGCAGCGCATGTATAATGTTCTAAATAATTACAAATGTGTAGCCTATGTGCAGGTGTGCAAATGTTATATGCAGTGTTCGCATTGATGATAAATGATTGCTTCAATTTTTCGTGAATGGAAATCTCTCTCTCTCTCTCTCTTTCTCTCCCTCTCTCTCTCTCTCTCTCTCTCTCTGATGAGACTTTAAACTGAGGCTCCGTGTGCAAACGCACGCAGAACATCTTGTGCACACGTTAAATCCTGTTCCGCTTTTTGTAAGAGTAGGCCATTGTGTGCCGGTGGGAACAGATGACATTTACAAAGCTGCATACACACGGGGACTGGATGTAAAAAAAACACAAGAGTGCTTGTACCATTATCCTCGATATAAACGAATAAATACAGAAACAAATAAATAAATACACACACACACACCACACACACACACACACACACACACACACACACACACACACACACACGTCACACACACACACACACACACACACACACACTCACACACACACACACACACACACACACACACACACACACACACACACACACACACACACACATTATCCATACACACTGCCTACACAGTATATAGGCCAGCCCATCATGAGGGAGTAACGTTTATTCAACTCTGACCACTTGAAACCTTCCAGCTGTCCCCTCCCTTTCACTGTCTGACACTTCCCAGCTAGCCTAGCCTAGCCTAGCCAACAAGCTCATACTCTCTTTACCCCCTCTGCACCCTCTCTCCTCTCTCTCTCTCTCTCTCTCTCTCTCTCTCTCTCTCTCTCTCTCTCCTCTCTCTCTCTCTCTCTCTCTCTCTCTGTGGAGTGGAGTGGAGTATTATTTGTAGATTTCAAAAAAGCATTTGATACAATTGACCACACACTTCTCATCAGAAAGCTAGACCTGTACAATATATCGTCAAATAGTCTAGAACTACTTGCTTCTTATCTCAAGAACAGACAACAGTGTGTTTCAACAACTACATCCACATCCAATCTAAAACCCATTCATTACGGAGTACCACAGGGACCACAGGGATCTATACTAGGACCAATTCTCTTTTCATTATACATAAATGACCTTCCTCTACATATTGCATCCAAATGTGAACTATTTGCTGATGGCACAACCATACATACAAGCCATAATGACATTGACTCTCTTGCAACCATATTACAACAAAGCTGTAATGATCTTGTCAAATGGACAGATCTGAACCACATGTCTATTCACCCCCAAAAAACAAAATGCATGCTTATCACCACCAGACAAAAGCGACAAAATTTACCTCATAATCAGTTTCCAATACATATAAAAAAGGAAGCAATCGAACAAACCTCTCATCACAAAGTTCTAGGAGTGACAATTGATGAAAATCTCAGCTGGATCTACCACATATCTCACCTATGCAAATACTTGTCCCAAAGAGTATACCAGTTGACTAAAATTAAACACTTCCTTGACTACCATTCAAGGAAATTATTCTTTCAAGCTTATATACAATCCTCAATAGACTATGCCTCAACCCTATGGGATTCTGCCAGTGCAAACACTATGAAACCCTTATCAAGTCTGTATAAACGTGCTCTCAAACTTATCCTCCTGAAGAAAACAACATTACTTGACGTGGATTATACTCAGTTAAGTATTCTCCCCCTACAACAAAGACTAAAATATAACAAGGGCAT
>JASPKP010002131.1:12500-17500 GCA_030674155.1 Stramonita haemastoma
GACATGTCTCAAAAACGGATTTAATCTACTTTTTTCAAAGCATTTGGCCCCCTATATGTGGATAAAGTCTGTCTCTGGGTTTAAGAATTGAAGCTTCATTTTTCAAACCTTTCGTCCTATTAGTGTTAATTTTTATATATACTTCAATATTGGGAATACCAATGCCCCTTCCTTCAAAATCATGGACAGCATATATATAGCCTAGTGGTCAGAATAGCGGATAGCCTAGTGGTCAGAACATTGCGCACGCAATTTGACAACCCGGGTTCGATTCCGGTCGAGGAGATTTTTCTCCTGGAGTTAACATCAGTGCTGACTTCAATCTCCCCAAAAGTCCTTCGGATGAGACTATAAACCGAGGCCCCGTCTGCGAACACACGCAGAACATCTTGCGCACACGTTAAATGCTGTTCCGCTTTTCGTAAGAGTAGGCCATCGTGTGCCGGTGGGAACATATGACTCTACAAATCTGCATACACACGGGGACTGGATGTAAAAAAGCACATGGGCGCTTATCCCATTATCCTCGATATAAAAGAATCTCTCTCTCTCTCTCTCTCTCTCTCTCTCTCTCTCTCTCTCTGGGCTCTCGGATGGTGATCTCCCTTGGATACAGTCAAGGAAAATTTTGCTCTGCATCAAATTGTTGTAAAATACCTATTCCTACAGCACAATGCCCGTTGTCGGACTTCCAACAGCGCTGGAGAAGACTTTAAGTGCTCTGCTAGAGGGAAATCACCTGACCTCCTGGAAAGTGTCAGGAGAAGGCGACAATTTGACTGTCGTACTGCGCCTGAGAGCTGGCTGTGAGGCTGACAACATGGCGTGTCAACAAGCACAGCAGTCTTCCCAGTTCTATCGAAGAAAGCCGCCAAGCCAGCTGAGGAGGGACCGGAGACGACTGGAGGAGAGGAGACAGGCAGCTACGATGCCAGAAGTCGAAGAAGCATCTAGCGAAAATGCCAATTATGGGAATTCTGGACAGTTGTTCATGCCTACCCCGCCAGTTACAGGCACTGTCTCTGTCACTGACACGCCCCTGTCACCAGACAACACACCGCGGCCTGGCCTGTGTTACGCTCGTGCACGTGAATTTCGCCCTGCGTCCCCTGACGTCACCGTGCCTACCGACCCAGATACAGCGGCTGATGGGCAGAGCGGAATCGACCTAGTTGACGTGCCTGCCACTGACGCTGCGCTGGAAGAGGATTGTGACCCCTGCTTGGTCAAGGTACGTGACGCTGGATACGGGGTGGAGCTGATACGGGACTACGTTGCTGAACTGACTGACCGATCGCTACAGAAAAGGCTCAGGAACACAAAAAGAAATCAGGATTTTGTCCGTGTTTTTGTTTCCAATGACAACCCTGACGCTTTGATCTGTGAAAGCGAGGACATGGTGTTTGAGTTCAGTTGGACAGCAGCAGCAGGTGACGAACCATCCGACTTCTACTGGCTGGCTAAGCGAAGCCTACGGCACATGACGCAGGATGAACAGACAGTCTACTCCAAGTTGCGACATTGGACACCCACCGATCGCAAAAAGTTTAAAGACAAAATCAGTGCTGGAATTCGTGTTATGAATGTGATCATGGAGGCTGTGAGATTTTTCCTTGGTTAGCTAAGTTTGTTCATGTGTGTGTGTGTGTGTGTGTGTGTGTGTGTGTGTGTGTGTGTGTGTGTGTGTGTGTGTGTGTGTATGTGTGTGTGTGTATGTGTATGTGTGTGTGAGTGAGTGAGGGTGTCTGTGAGTGTACGTGCGTGCGTGTGTCTGTGTGTGTGCGTGCGTGCGTGTTAGTGTGTGTGTGTGTGTGTGTGCGTATGTGTGTGTGTGAGTGTGTGTGTGTGTGTGTGTGTGTGTGTGTGTAGGGCGCACGCGCGTGGGTGTATTTGTGTGTAGGTGCATGCGCGCGTGTGTGTATGTGAGAGAGAGAGAGAGAGAGAGAGAGAGAGAGAGAGAGAGAGAGAGAGAGAGAGAGAGGAGAGAGAGAGAGAGAGAGAGAGAGAGAGAGAGAGAGAACTTTCTGCACGCATACCTGTGACGGAATATCACGAGCCAGTGGTCATAAAGGACAGAAGGCAGAGTGACATGGACACCTTGCCACGGACTTCATCGTTTGTGCTGTGCTGTCAATGATTGTGTGTCTAGTGTATCTCTGCCGTCCCCATTGCCGTCCCTTTGCAACGGGCGAAAGCTTTACGCAATTAATGTTGTGAATCGGGAATAATGAACTATAACAAAGATAACACGAGCCAGTATGTTTGTACCATGACGTGGAAACCATGCCATGAAGATCATTTGGGCTGCAACCATATTTTGTTTCTTGTTTTTGTTCAATATGATTATTTGTGTTGTGCCCAATCCCCTTCCCACTGTCCCCTTGTGAATGGGCTGAAAAGCTTAATCGCAATAAACTATTGTCATTGTCATTGTCATTGTCATTGTCATTGTCTCTCTCTCTCTCTCTCTCTCTCTCTCTCTCTCTCTCTCCCTCTCCCTCTCCTCTCTCTCTCTCTCTCCTCTCTCTCTGATCCCTGCAGAGAAATTTAAGGAACATTTCCTGAAATAAAGACTTTGCTCACGCGTATACCTCTGACACTATCATCTGTGAAAGTGAAGACATGGTCTTTCAGTTTACCTGAACATTTATGACACTTACAACCCAGCAGATCACTTTTGGTTTGTAAAACGAAACACCAGAAGGAAAAAGACATTAATTTTGTTCCAAGCTGCAAGTGTGGACACTTGCCGATTGTGATAGACTCAATGACAGGATTAGTGCCGGACTGGGTATTCTACAGGTTACGATGGATGCTATCAGATTTGTACTGGGTTAGATAATGACTGTAGTGTGTGTGTGTGTGTGTGTGTGTGTGTGTGTGTGTGTGTGTGTGTGTGTGTGTGTGTGTGTGTACACCCCCTTGTACGTGTGTGTGTGTGTGTGTGTGTGTGTGTGTGTGTGTGTGTGTGTGTGTGTGTGTGTACACCCCCTTGTACCTGTGTGTGTGTGTGTGTGTGTGTGTGTGTGTGTGTGTGTGTGTGTGTGTGTGTGTGTGTACACCCCCTTGTACGTGTGTGTGTGTGTGTGTGTGTGTGTGTGTGTGTGTGTGTGTGTACACCCCCTTGTACCTGTGTGTGTGTGTGTGTGTGTGTGTGTGTGTGTGTGTGTGTGTGTGTGTGTGTGTGTGGTGTGTGTGTTTGCGCGCACGTGCCTGCGTGTGCATGTGCACGCACGCGTGTCTGTGTGTACTGTCTGTGTGTACACCCCCTTGTACGTGATTTGATTAATGATTCATTTATGATTTATTATTTTATATCGAGGATAATGGAATAAGCACTCGTGTACTTTTTATGTCCAGTCCCCGTGTGTATGCAGTTTTGTAAATGTCATCTGTTCCCACCGGCACACGATGGCCTACTCTTACGAAAAGTGGAACAGGATTTAACGTGTGTGCAAGATGTTCTGCGTGCGTTCGCAGACGGGGCCTCTGTTTAAAGTCTCATCCGGAGGACGTATGTGTGTGTGTGTGTGTGTGTGTGTGTGTGTGTGTGTGTGTGTGTGTGTGTGTGTGTGTATCACTGTATGTGAGAGAGAGAGAGAGAGAGAGAGAGAGAGAGAGAGAGAGAGAGAGAGAGAGAGGAGAGAGAGAGAGAGAGAGAGAGAGAGAGAGGCAAAACTGTACAGATAGGCATACAGATAGGCATATTGTGAGTTAGGTTTTTCAGGGGTTGAAATGGGCAGAGCATGCGATCAGACAGAATGTGGGGATATGGAAACCCTGTCACAGACTGGAGTAGGCCATGTTTATATTTGTTATGTCCCCCACCCCCCTTGCCCCTTTAGCAATGGCAGAAAAAGTTAGGCCACCATCTATTGAATTTGAAAGTAAATCTCTTGCACCATGTCCTGGATTCCATGCCATGCCCATCATTAATTTGGGGCTGTAGAAAGAGTACCCTTTTATGTCTGAAAATGTCTGTTTTGTGCCCAATCCCCTTCCCACTGTACCCCTAGCACGGGCTTAAAAAGCTTTATACAAACTCTCTCTCTCTCTCTCTCTCTCTCTCTCTCTCTCTCCTCTCTCTCTCTCTCTCTCTCTCTCTCTCTGGTGATGGTGGTTTATGGATTATGGCTTGCTGTTACCTTTTTTTTTTTCGTTTTTTTTAAATTGAAAGCTATATCCCTAATCAGGGCAAAGACCAGATGAAAAAAAAGTCTGTAATACTCTGTAACCCTTGAAAAATAAAGATTATTCATTCATTCATTTGTTTGTTCTCTCTGAGGATTGAGAATAGGTGGATTTAAGACAGGGAATGTCATACAGTACGTGGCTACTCTGATTTGTTCAACAGATCTGTCCAGAAAAGACCGACAGACAGCCAAAGAAACCAACGTTTCAGAAAGAATACAACAAGGGATCTTGCTTCAATCAGAGGGTGAAGATTTAGAGGCATGCTAGTCTGGTGACATTGTGATGGAATAGGCATGCAAACCAGACACTGATTTAGAAGGTGTGTACTGGTTTGTCAAACAGCAAGACAAAAACTTGATAAAAGAGAAAAAAAAATCAAACTCACCAGTTTGCAGAGGCAAGCAAGCGAATCGGGATAGACGACAATGGCCGACCTTGTCACGTGCATCACGGGATTTAGCGAGGTCTCGTGACCTCCCCCAGTTTGCTAGTGGCTGGCAGTGTGTGTGTGCCACAGAGACTGGACACAAGAAACGCTGTCACAAATCTGGACAGGAAAGAGTGGGGTGTTTGGCTGTACATTATGAAGATCATCGCGGTGGTTTCCATGTCTGTATTTGATTTTTTTTATATCATTATATATATACATAATATATATATATATATATATATATATATATATATATATATATATATATATATATTATATATCATATTGTGGTTTCCATGTCATGTAATGGTGTGGGGCTGCCACATTCCCCTTGCTGTATGAGCTTATCAGCTTAAAGCAATAAAAAAAATTATTA
>JASPKP010002131.1:22500-24527 GCA_030674155.1 Stramonita haemastoma
AAAGCCATTTGTCTCCCATATTTTTCAGAGCAGTATGACATGAATGTTTTTTCTGAAACCTGATTTACTCGGATTTATTAGATCATATTTTTCTAAATGTAGAAGTAAAAAATGTTTGTACATGCTTTTCTAAAGGCTTTGATTAGATAGATAAAATCAATAATGGCCTGTAGTTCGAAGGGTTATTTTGATGTGCCAGATTTAAAAAGAGGAATTACTTTAGCCTTTTTAAAAGTGAGAAGGAAAATAAGCTTTGTCAATAAACAAAGATTATAAATATAGGTAAGGGTATCTGCTATTACAGACGCAGCAATTTTTTTTTTTACCATCTAGTCCATCAAAGTCCTTTGTGGTTGACTGCTTTAATTGTAAGAGGGATGCCAGCACGTCAGGTAAAGAGATCAATGGAATATAAAATTTACAGTGTATATTTTTAGGACTAACATTATGCTCTTAAATGTTCCAAATCATTGCTTTTCCAGTCTTTGCACTTTATTAAGTTGTTTGCTATCCCAACAAAATGGTTATTCAGGCTCAAGGAAGAAATATCTTTTACTGTAGTTTGTGCCTTTTGTTAGTTAGTTTTGTTTTTTAGTAGATTAATGGCTTTCCAAATGTCTGCAGTTTTTTCTGTATGATACAAGATCTTGAAAAATACTTTTGCTTCGCTACAGGCTTCATGTTTGTCACTTTGTTTCTTTGGTTTTTAAACTCTCTATCATGTTTAGACTTTAGGAAGTTTCTTTACTTTTATTTCGGTTCTCTATTTCTTCTGATATCCATGGGGTTTTGACTTGGATTTCATGCCTTTTGTTTTTACTGAAACATGTTTATTATATATTTCAGAAAAGGTGCATATCAAGAAGTCTATGGCTTTGCCTGGATCAGTGTACTGATAAACATGTGATGAAGTGGAGTTTGCTAGATCACTAAAGAAAAACATCTTTTTTGAACTGTTTTAAGCATCTATATTGTATTGTTTTGATTGAGGGTTGCCGTCTTCTGTTATGTTGGCCAGTTGCTCTCCTCCACTGTCCCCTGACTCCACATAGAGATGGGGAAAGAGGTGTAATGGCTGAGGATGGGGATGAGTTTCTCGTGTTTTTGAGGTAATACTCTTTTTTTGATATAGATATTTCAAATTAAGTTTTTTTGAAGTAGTTTCATGACTCGGTTGTCTCGTAATTTTATTTTTAGATACCAACAACATTCATAATTTGTATTTCATTGTACAAGGATAAGGGGGGACAGTCAAAACTGTCTTTAGGTTCAGGGGAGGGTGGAGAGCATTTTGGAAAATAACTGGAACACAAAAAGTAGAGGTAGCTAATTTTAAGAACATGCTGGAATAGATTCAAGGGGAGAGGACTTTAGACAAAAAGTTTTGTTTAAAACCAGAAGGGGTGCTGGTTTTAGGTTGAAGATGTGTGTGTGTGTGTGTGTGTGGTGTGTGTGTGTTGTGTGTGTGTGTGGTGTGTGTTTGTGTGTGTGTGTGGTGTGTGTGTGGTGTGTGTGTGTGTGGTGTGTGTGTGTGTGTGTGTGGGTTACTTTAGAAAAAAACAACAACAGAGGTAGAGTATTCATGTCCATTGGGGCGAGAGAGGGAAGGAGGGAGAGGGAGAGAGAGGGAGACAGAAGAGAGAGAGAGAGAGTAGAGAGGAGAGAGAGAGAGAGGAGAGAGAGAGAGAGAGAGAGAGAGAGAGAGAGAGAGAGAGGAGAGAGAGAGAGAGAGAGAGAACACTGAACACTGAACCGAAAAACCCCCGGGGAAAGATTTTTTTTTACTTTTTAAAACCAAAATTTGGCCACAATAACTTTTCCCCAAAGTAAAAAAAAAAAAAGGGAAAAAAAAAAAAATGAAAAAAAAAATTTTACCTGGGGTTTTAAAGAGGGATCTTCGGTAAAAAAGCAGTCTTTGGTAAAAACTTTCCCTCTGTAATACTTGGGGCCACAATTTTAAACCCAAAACCCTTGGGGTGTACCCCCCAAACCCCCACTCCTTAAAATCATATTTTAAAAAAACCCCC
>JASPKP010002132.1:0-17500 GCA_030674155.1 Stramonita haemastoma
AGCGAGCAAGTGTGCCTGATCTGATCTCGTGATGGAATGCGAAATCTTGGGGGCAGTTTGTGTTCAGAGAATCTGAATGCAAGGGGGTTAAGATGTTTTTGACTTGACTTCAATTGACTTGACTTGACTTGACTTCAATTGACTTGACTTGATTTGACTTGACTTCAATTGACTTGACTTGACTTGACTTCAATTGACTTGACTTGATTTGACTTGACTTCAATTCACTTGACTTGACTTGACTTCAATTGACTTGACTTGATTTGACTTGACTTCAATCGGCTTGACTTGACTTGACTTCAATTGACTTGACTTGACTTGACTTCACTTGACTTGACTTGATTTGACTTGACTTCAATCGGCTTGACTTGACTTGACTTCAATTGACTTGACTTGATTTGACTTGACTTCAATTCACTTGACTTGACTTGAAAACATTATCCGGTGGTTTGTCCAAAACAACAGGCGGACGACCTCAACGGCATGGAGATGGGGGGCGAGGAGAGAGGGGGGAGGTGATCACGTCCAATCAGCTGGAAGCTCTGGTGGAGGCCTGCGCCATGCAAGGCGCCCTCGTCACCCAGGCGCCAGTCACCGTGTTGGAACCCCCCCACACCACCATCACCACCGCCACCCCCACCACTACCACCCTGGGCAGCAAATCCTTGCTGACCCCAGAAGTGCTGAGGAAGCTGAAGTCGCAGTCCATGTGTCTGGAGGAAGGGTCTCAGGCCACGGTGGAATCGGTGGTGGCAGCATCGTCATCGTTGTCGTCACCGCCGGTTGTGGAGTCGTTAGTGACGACGGGGGAATATCAGCTGTTGTCTGGTTCATCTCCGTCAGTGACTGTCTCCCCCAGCTGTCTTCTTCCTGCCTCCCCACCTCCTCCCTACAGCCGGTAAGGAAAAGGGGGGGGAGGGGGGGATTTTTTTTTGGTGTGTGTGTGTGTGTGTGTATTTGAAAGGGAGTTTTACAATCCCCACCCCCCTACTTTTTTTTGTTTGAAATTCTTTGCTTGTGGTGGTGGAAATTGTGTGAATTTTTAAATAGTTCTTTAGTGGGTTTGTGTGTGTGTTTGTTTTTTATATTCATTTTATTCTTTTATATCGAGGATAATGGGATAAGCACTCTTGTGCTTTTTTTTACATCCAGTCCCCGTGTGTATGCAGTTTTGTCAATGTCATCTGTTCCCACCGGCACACGATGGCCTACTCTTACGAGAAGCGGAACAGGATTTAACGTGTGCGCAAGATGTTCTGCATGCGTTCGCACACGGGGCCTCGGTTTAAAGTCTCATTCAGAGGACTTTTTGGGGAGAGTGGAGTCGGCACTGATGTTAACTCCAGGAGAAAAATCTCCTCTACCGGACTCGAACCCGGGTCGTCAAATTGCCAGCACAATGTTCTGACCACTAGGCTATCGGTCCCCCCTATCGGTAAGGAAAGCACAGCTGTCAGTATTTCCCCCACTTTCAGCTTCCCTCTCAGCTGCTAATTATTCTGTCCCAGCCCAGCCCAGCTCAATTTGGGGCCAGCTGGTACTGTTTATAGCAGGAACTACTGTCCACATTTGGACTAGGTAAAAAGAAAGGGGTGTGCTAAGTTCAACGCTCTTTGACTGAGTGATGTTGGATTTTTTTGTATTGTGAATGGGGGGGGGGGGGGGGGGTTTGGTGTATGTGTAAAAGGGTTTTGCAATCCCTTCTCCCTTACTCGAGTGGAAATTCTTTGCTGCTGGTGGTGGTGGTGGTGGAAATTGTCTAAATTGTTTTGTTTTGGGTTTGTTTGTTTTTTTAAGTGGGTTTTGTGTGTGTTTTGTGTGTGTGTTCATATAAATATTAATTTATTTGTCTTGTCTATGGTCTTTAGTTCTTTGTGTGGTGGTGGTGCGTGCGTGCGTGCGTGCGTGCAGTTTTGATTGTAAACTGTCCTGGAATGTTTTTATTAACTTTTATAAGCTTAAGGTTGTCCAATACTTTTACACTTTGAAGAATGTATGTCAAGGGAATTAATTTTTCGAAAGTTACTAAACACAAAAAAGTACCATCTCTTACTACAAACAATAATGTTTTCTGCATACTGCATTAAGTGCAGAAAACATGGTGGCATCTTGTTAATGAAAGAACAGCGAAGTTTTGCAAGTCTCACTGATGTAGACAATGAGGACACCTATTGTGACCATGTGTTACTGGATGTTAACCGAGGGTGTACCGTTTTCAAGTGCAGCTTTCTTAACGAATGATAGGGATGATTAGTGGACAAATCAGTTAATCATAGTTTTTTTTTCTGTTTTTTTTCTCTTTTTTTGTCTCGTTCTCCATTTGCCCTGGTCTTGGATTCTCATGCCACAGGATTGTTATGTTACCAGTGAGAGAAGCTGGTGGTTTTGCCTTTTCTCCCCCTCAGTCTTGCATTGAAATCTTCTTGGCTTGTAATTTACTTAATTTCCTTTCATTTATCAATGTTAGAATTTTGTTGTTGTTGTTGTCCCCAGTTTGTTTAACACTTTGTACCCCAAGGGTGCAGCTGCACTGCAGTCTCTGTGGACCAGCCCTGCAGCAGCTGCGTGCAGTGTGCACTGGGTCATCATAGTAAAATCATCATATCTTTTTTGTTTGAAGCCCATTTCTTATGAAACTATGGCATTGTGTGGGTAAATGACTGCCCATTATATGCGTGCATAAAAATTTATATTGCATAAAAAAGAGTATGTTAATTATGGTGTCAAATTACGTAATTGCTCTGATTTTAAGTGGTGATCCCACTGATGGGCTTATGATTTTTACACAATGTATGCAACAAATACAACACAACAACAACAAAACTATACAAGAATCTCAAATAAACAGGGACAAACATAGGTACTATACAAGTTTTCTTCCAGCATGCATCAAATGTAATATAATCAAAGGGAACCACTGAACTGTAGACACAACACTGTCACAATAACGATCATGGAATATACAGATAACATTTCTTCCCTAGTCCAAGAAAGTTCCTGAACTTTTCTACACTACTTTATTCATATGTACAGAATGTTTGCACTTCACCAGGTGGCTTGTAGTTCATTTTCATGTAAACAGTTGGTGTTTATCATAGCGGTACTCACAGTACCAAGGCCACGCCCCTCCCCAGTCACCCCCCCCCCCTTCCCACCCCTTTTAGCTGGCCTATCTCGTTCCTCGCGGCACACAGTGAGTATCACGAGACTCAAAGCTCTCACGATCTCTATCCAAAACACGATCTTTATCAGCAACGTAATAACTCGTTTAAAACTTCTGTTACTTCGTCAGCAGTGAAAGTATGATGTACCAAAGCCATACTACAAGCATATGACACGTAAAACAACAATAAACACAACAAAAACACGCTCAATTTATATGCAAATTAGCTGTGAACGATGTGCGACCAACGTGGCAGCTAAAGCCAACAAGCTAAAACGACCATGTGAGAATAGAACAGAATGGGAGGACGAAAGTGAAAGTACCTGCTGTGGTACGGATTAATCCGTACCCCGTCCAGGGGAGATGATCGTGTGGTACGGATTAATCCGTACCCGGGGTAGAAAGTGTTAATATGCTTGCATTTGTTCTTTTATTTGTGCAACTGACTCTGAGCAGCCTTCTTAACCCCCCCCCCCCCACAAAAAACCCCCCAAGCACATCTCAGCTGTTTTGATTCTTTTTTACCACATCGTCTTTTCACACCCATAGCATGGTGGGCCAACTCAGCATTTCATTGTCTTCATTTTTAGCTGGTAAGGAATGTTGTGATATCTGTCCAGATGTTGTTTAGTTGGATCATTCTACTTTTAGCCTTGCCAGTTCTTGTCTTTGGTACATGACCCATCATTTGTGTGTGTGTGTGTGTGTGTGTGTGTGTGTGTGTGTGTGTGTGTGTGTGTGTGTGTACATTTGACTTTGTTAAAAATCTAAACTGTGATTGGTTGCATACGTAAAAAATGGCTGAATGCAAGCGCTTTTTGACTTGCTTTTTTGCCAAGGTATAGCACTACATCAATTTCATTTATTATTATCATTATTATTATTATAACTATTATTATTATTATGATGATGATTATTATCATTATCATTATTATTATTATTATTATTATTATTATTATTATTATTTGTTTTGACTGAGCTAAGAATGTATTCAAGGGGGCGGGATAGCTAAGTGGTCAGAGCGCTCACTTTCCTCAAGTCAAGTGGCGTCAAGCATGGTTACCAGTTGGATGGGTGACCGTTTGTTTGGGTGCCTTGACTGCAGTTTACCTAGCTGTAAATGGGTACCTGCCCTCTTTAGGGTCAGGGAAGGTAAAGCAACGAGGGAGAGGAGATGGGCGCTGCCCTCAACATGCTGACCCCTAGAGAAGCTGAGGTCTCTGATGCCTCGCTTCCCTACGACCGCCTAGATTATGGGACACCTTTACCTTTATAGTGCTATATATAAATTCAATTTATTATTATCATTTATTTATTATTTGTTTTGACCGAGGTAAGAATGTACCCACTGTGGGATGAATATTAAAAATTTTTTGTACTGGACTGGGCTGAGACAGGTGACGGCAGTGGTCAGTGAGGAAAGTGCAGGTGTGTGGGGACTGTCAGCTGTCAGCAGACACGGCCCCCCTGGTGCAGCTTCCCCTGCAGACCACTCCTGACACACCCCTGCCTGAGGGCCCTGCCTCTGCTGCCCCCGGTTCCTCTGCCCATCTGTCTGCTGCCTGTATTGGCATCCTGCCCAAGGTGGGTGGATTTGGGTCGATGTAGGTTGGTGTTGTGTGGTGAGGTGGGTTGGTGGTCTAGGAGGTAACGCGCCTGTCTAGAAAGCGAAAAGTCCGGGTCGGAGTGTGCGGTGGTTTGGGCCCAAAACTGGCTGTATTGGCGTCCTGCCCAGGGTGGGTTGGTTTGGGTCGATGTAGGTTTGGTGTTGTGTGGTGCACTGCCTTTGACTGTAGCT
Source organism: Stramonita haemastoma (assembly GCA_030674155.1). Lineage (NCBI taxonomy): Eukaryota > Metazoa > Mollusca > Gastropoda > Neogastropoda > Muricidae > Stramonita > Stramonita haemastoma. The sequence goes on from JASPKP010002132.1 coordinate 4,962, forward strand.
AGTTTAGCTGGGGTGGATTTTTTTTTTTTTTTTTTTTTTTTTTTTGCTGCCTCATCTTCTGTGACGTCCCTCTCCTGCTGTTCCCATGCCGCTCATTTCATTCTCCCCACCACAGCCATACCCTGATTCGTTATGTCTCATCCTCAAGAGTCGGGAGTCCACAGGGATCATATCAATATCAGGCTGCCATGGGGCCACCAGCTAGAAGGGGGGCCTTGCACTTCTGCCGAGTCACTTTGATGGTGTTCAGTGGTGCCTGTTCTGAGCTAACATACGCAGGACACCACCTACTAAGCCCCCTACTAACGACAGTATCAGCTCGGTCGCGGATCCAGACTGAGTGAGTCACCCACCTGAGGTGGCGACCACCACAACATCCCTCCAACAACCACCTCCCATGAACCCCTAACCCCAAAGGCTTTGACACAGACTCACCACAGGCACAGAGGTGCATGGGTAAACCAAATCTGAGGTTGGGGTGGATTGTTTCACCCGTGAGGGATAAGCTCAGTGGTCAGAGCTCTTGCTCTCCCCCAAGCAGTGTTGAGCATGGTTACCATCTCGGATGGGTGACTGTTTGTGCATCTTGGCTTCAGGACAATCTTCCCAGTTCACCCAGCTGTAAATGGGTACCTGCCCTCTTTAGGGTCAGTGAAGGTAAAGCAGTGAGGGAGAGGAGATGGGCTCTGCCCTCAAGATGCTGGCCCCTGGAGAGGTTGAGGTCTCTGACACCTATTTCCCTAGTGACTGCATGGGTTATAGATATAGGTTATCTTTATGTGGTTTGGGGTATTTGATTGTGTATTGGGGAGGGTGAGAGGTGGGGGTTGTTATTGGTTTATTGTGTGTTAGTCAAACCATGCACAGTCTGTCTACTTGAAACCATGTCTATTTTTGTGATGGTATTGTTGGCGTGTGTGTGTGTGTGTGTGTGTGTGTGTGTGTGTGTGTGTGTGTGTTGTGTGTGTGTTGTGTGTGTTTGGGGGGGGAGGGGGTGGTTGTTTTCCCAAATACTCATGTTGTTATAATTATTGATACCCCTACCCCCACCCCCTTTCTCCTCAGTTATCTTCACTTCAACACTGCCATCACACAAGTTGGGTATGGATTTTTTTTTTCTCCCCGAAATTGTAAATCCATTTAATATTCATTTTGCAAATTTCCAGCTAAGAGATTTCAAGAGTTCTTTCCCTTTCTTTCTTTTCTTATCAGAGTGACACAAGGCCTCTTCATGTCCAATGAAACCCATTTGCTTTAGAAACATGCACTTTGTATTGCAGTTATTTTGTTTTTGTTTTTCAAAAATGATTTCCCAAAGTTTTGGATTCCCTCCATTATTTTGGTCAGCTGATATATTTTTTTTGTTCCTTGGCTAAAGCTCTGAGGTTCCACCTTTGGTGAGATTTTTGTGTATGTGGCTGTTAATTTAAAGTAAGCTGCATTCAGACCTAAGGGAATACAGTTGGGAATTAAACCTGCCAATTTTGGCCAGAACAGTTGGGAGGTACCTCCTTGGACAGGGGGGGGTCACAGCTGTCAAGTTTCCCCCACTTTCCCTCAGCTCCTCTCAGCTGCTATTTATTATTCCATCCCATCCCAGGCCAGCTGGCGCTATTTATAGCAGGAGCTGACCACACTTGGACTAGGTGAAAGGAAGGAGCGCGCTAAATTTAGCAGTCTGGACAAGGCCTTACTGAGTGATGTTGGATTTGTGCACTGTGGGGTGGGGTTAGGGGGTATTCATTTAATCCCGGCAAATCCTGGGTCAGGACTGAGAGGGTTAAATTCTAACGTCAGTGTAAATGAATGCTGTGTTTGTTGCACAGGGCAGCCTGAGTGAGGACGAAAGCGACTACTACTGCGCCCCTCTGTTCAAACGTGAGGAGCAGGAAGACCAAGACCTGGAAATGGCCATCAGCGTCCTGGAGGGCAAGGTCAGCGCCCACCACGACCACAACAACCGACAGCTCACCGAGGTCACCAGCACCAGCAATGAAGCCACCACTGCCAGCATCAAAGTTATCGGGGTCGCTGACCAGGCATCCTCAGTCACACAGGATTCTACTACTACCACTGCTGCTACTGTTGTGGATGCTGAGATCAGTAACACTGCCCACACAGACATGGGGGGGGACTCTAACGCCATGACCACAGAGGGAGAGGCAACAAACCACGCACCAGCCACCCCAGAAGACCTGGCAGACAGCATAGCCGCCCACCCTGAGCCCGAATCGGGCTCTGGAACCGCTGCAGAAGCGGAGGAACCAGACCTGCCGCTTCAGGGACAGCTGCTACTGCTACAACAACGACGATGACGATAACGATGACTCCGTCTTCCAGCGTGGTGGAGAAACCGCCCAAGACTCCTGGAAGAAAGCGGAAGCGTCGGTCTTCCAGTTCTCCAGATCCCAGCTACTCCAGTCCTCAGCAAACCAGCCCTCATAAGATGACTCCTGTGGTGAACCATACTATGCGCACGCGGTTTTTCCACAAGAAACGGCCGTCGTTTGTCCCGACGTCCTCCTCCTCCTCCTCTCCCCAGAAACAGAGTCCTGGTAAGACAGAGCGCAACAACAGCCCTGCAAGGGGGGGAGACCGGGGAGGAGAGCGGGGAGAGAGAGGGAGGTGACACCTAGAGGAAAGAAGGGAGGGAGGAGGAAGGGTAATGTCAGTGAAGAGGAGGAGGAGGAGGTGGTGGAGTCTGAGAGTGATGATGGTGGTTTAGACAGTGGGGAGGAAGAAGGAGGAGGAGAGGGAGGGAGGAAGCAGGGGAGGGGAGATGGAGGTAAAAAGAGGACAAATGGCGCTCAAGGTAGGAAGAAGGGAGAAAGGCAAATTTTGGGTGGTAGCAGCAGCAGCAGCAACCGGCCTGACACGGGAGAATCCTCAGAGGGGAAGGAGAAGAAACCCAGCCTGAAAAACCAGGTCATTGTCATCACCAACCAAGACGACCTCCACACCCTCACCCACCAACCCCCTCCTCCTCCTCCTCCTCTTTCTCAGGCGCGGGGCCCCCCTGCCCGGAGGTCAGGGTCAAGGTCGAGGGCGGGGGGGTCCCCGCTGCTGCCGCCACCGTGAAAACCGAACCCAACACCACCCTTGGGGATCTGGAGAACCCAGCATCATCAACAGCAGCAGCAGAGGCAGCCTTAGCCTCGCGAGTCAGCATCGTCACAGACGGGGTAGGAGGAGAGAACAACAGTGGCCAGGACTACAACTACGCACCCGCCCCTAAGAAGCGGCGCCGGGGACTGTACGTGAAGAAGGTGGGCCGCAGCCACGCCTGCGAGATGTGCGAGGCGGAGATGGGGTCGCGCCGCGCCCTCAAGCAACACCTGCAGCAGCAGCACGGGAGCCGCCCCTTCGCCTGCCCCACTGCCCGGCCACCTACAAGAACCGCAGCCACCTGCGCGTGCACCTCAACCGCCACGCCCCTGTCAAACCCTTCCCCTGCCCGCACTGCCCCAAGACGTTCGCCAGCAACTACGCCCTCACCGCCCACCTCCCCACCCACTCCTCGGCCCGCCCCGAGGTGTGCGACGTGTGCGGCCGCACGTTCAAGTCGGCCAAGTATCTGAAAGGGCACAAGCTCTTGCACCAGCCCGGGGAGTCCAAACGTTTCATATGTCAGCAGTGTGGGGCGCGTTTCAGCCGGAAGAGTAATCTTCTCAACCATATCAAGATCCACAACGACGACAAGCAGTACGAGTGTCCTCACTGTCACCGTCGGTTCATCCAGTCCGGGAGCTTGAAGAGTCACGTATTCCGCATGCACAACCCCAATCGCGCGCGCCCCTACGTGTGCGAGGTGTGTGGGGAGGCGCGTTACGCGAAAGATCAGTTCGAGAAGCATATGATGATCCACACGGGAACCAAGCCGTACAAGTGTCAGGTGTGCGGTGCGGCTTTCGTGCAGTCCAACGCGCTCAAAGGTCACATGAAGATCCACACGGAGACGGAAGGGAAAGCGCATTGGTGTTATGTGTGCGGTGCGGCCTTCAAGAAGTTTGCCAGCTTGAAGAAGCACTGTCACAAGATCCATAGCGAGTATCCGGAGATGACGATCGGTACGGTGCAGGTCATAGAGGTGCAGATCCAGCCTGAGGAGAACTTGGATATTACGTTAGCAGAGACCACCTCTCAATGATGAGAGGATGGTGGTGATTTAGTACAAAGTTTGGGTGATGTGTGTGTGTGTGAGGGTAAAATTGGTTAGGGCAGTTGATTTGTATTGAGTGTGTGTGTGTGTGTGTGTGTGTGTGTGTGTGTGTGTGTGTTTGTGTGTGTGTGTGTGTGTGTGTGTGGTGTGTGTGTGTGTGTGAGACCCTCCTCCACGTAATGAATTCCATGTATTGGAGCGCAATTTTCAATTGTGTGTGTGTGTGTTTGTGTGTGATTGTGTGTGTGTGTGTGTGTGTGTGTGTGTGTGTGTGTGTGTGTGTGTACGTGTGTGTGTGTGTGTGTGTGTGTGTGTGTGTGTGTGTGTGTGTGTGTGTGTGTGTGTGACCCTCCTCCACATAATGAATTCCATGTATTGGAGGGCAATTTTCAATTGTGTGTGTGTGGTGTTTGTGTGTGTGTGTGTGTGTGTGTGTGTGTGTGTGTGTGTGTGTGTGTGTGTGTGTGTGAGTGCGTGTGTGTGTACGTGTGTGTGTGTGTGTGTGTGTGTGTGTGTGTGTGTGTGTGTGTGTGTGTGTGTGTGACCCTCCTCCACGTAATGAATTCCATGTATTGGAGGGCAATTTTAAATTGTATGTGTTTGTGTGTGTGTGTGTGTGTACGCGCATGCGCACCCCTGTACCATGTAATGAATCCCATGTATTGGAGGGCAATTTTCACTTGTTGACATATTATCAGTCTGGATTCAAAGAAATTCTTCATTAAAAACAGGACATTGAAAATCGGACAATTTATAAAATCAGTCTGAAATTAAAAACAAACCCCTTCATTAAAAACGGGAAATAAAAAATAAAATCAATCTACAGAAAAAAAAAATTCATTAGAAACAGGAAATTGAAAATCAGTCAATAGTGTGTATACAAATTTTTTTTTACAAATTGAAGTGCTAGATACCAGGAAGTGACAACATAAATGGATGAATTTTGTATCATAGGAGAAGGTGGTCACTGATAAGAACTTGGGATGGGTGGTGTTTCTGTGTGCGTTTTTTGAAGTGAAAGGAAACAAAATTATGCCTAGTGAATACTCTAAAACAAGGTAGAAAAAAGCTGATAGTTTTCTGTGTGTTTTTCTGAAGTGAAAGGAAACAAAATTATGCCTAGTGAATACTCCGAAACAAGGTAGAAAAAAGCAGATAGTTTTCTGTGTGTTTATTTTTAAAGTGAAAGGAAACAAAATTATGTCCGAATACTCCAAATTAAAGTAGAAAAAAAACAGATAGTTAAGTTTTATGATCAGTTTGAAATCTTTAAAATCAGCAACACCAACCCCCCCCTGCATGCTGAAATGGCTCCTAGCGGAAAAGTGGGTCAGGTACAATTTGGCTCATTTTGGGATGGAAAGTCACACATGTATCCCTTGTTTATCAGTAAGAGACTAAGACCCATTTTTTCTTTCGAAAAATTTATTTTATTTTTTATTTTTTGTTTTTTTGTTTTTGTGTGTGTGTGTGGTTTTAAATTTTTAAATTTTTTTTTTTTATAGTAAGGCCCATTTTGAAATGCAATGAAACCATTCAGTGATGAATATTAGTTATGTGTGTATTGCAATGTGTGTCTTATCAGTGTCAAGTTCTGCAGAGTTGTATGTAAGGTGTCTGTAGTGAATGCTTATAAATACACAATGTTTGGAACCTTGGACAGTATCCACTCTTTAACTTTAAGTTTGTTTTCTTTTTTGTTGTGTGATTGTATACATGTGCAATGTATGGCAGTCAAGGCAGGTGGTAGTACACTCAATGGGATTCTTTTTAGTTAAGGTGGATTTGTGGATTGATTGATTTACTTATTCTTTATTTCGGGGATAATGAAATAAACTTGAATGTGCTTTTTAACATCTAGTCCCCATGTGTTTGCTGTTTTGTAAATTTTGTCATCCGTTCCCAGCAGCACACAATGGCCTACTCTTCTGAAATGCAGAACAGGTTTTAACATGTGCGCAAGATGTTCTGCATGCATTCTCACATGGGACCTCGGTTTTTAGTCTTTCTTTTTCTCTTTCTTTCTTTATTCTTTTATATCAAGGGTAATGGAACAAGCACTCATGTACTTTTTTACATCCAGTCCCAGTGTGTATGCAGGTTTGTAAATTAATCTTGTCATCTGTTCCAACCGGCACACAGTAGTCTCATCCAGTGAGTTAGGGTGTGTAGGGGGGCGGATAGCCTAGTGGTCAGAACATTGCGCTGGCAATTTGAAGACCCGGGTTCGAGTCCGGTCGAGGAAATTTTCTTCCTGGAGTTAACATCAGTGCTGACTCCACTCTCCCCAAAAGTCCTTCGGATGAGACTTTAAACTGAGGCCCCGTGTGCGAACGCACGCAGAACATCTTGCGCACACGTTAAATCCTGTTCCGCTTTTCGTAAGAGTAGGCCATCGTGTGTCGGTGGGAACAGATGACATGATTTACAAAACTGCATACACACGGGGACCGGATGAAAAAAAGCATATGATTGCTTATTCTGTTATCCTCGATATAAAAGAATAAATAAATAAATAAATAAAGTTAGCTGTGAGGACCAGACTGCAGCTTTCCCATTGACGTTCTGTGGCCACCGACCAACAACAATGATGGAACTTGGGGCAACATAAAGAAAAAAGTTTACAAAAAAAAAAGGGTGTGTGTGACAAATCTGAACGATTCAAACTATCGGAAAACACTGCTACCAACAGTGGTTTTATCCCATGTCCAGTCCCTACGTTAAAAAAACCCAAACCAACTGATGATTTTCAAGCTACAAGCACAAATAGAAGACAGCTGGCCTGCTTGGCTTTACTGAGATCTGGCTCAACAACACTACCAAACCAAAAAAAAGACTTTCCACCAATGTTTTTTGGGGATTGCCCGTTCCTTGACAGAGCCAAATAAGCACAAGGGAAGGGACATTTTTTATTAATTTATTTAGTTTTTCTTTTATAGCGAGGATAATGGAATAAGCACTCCTGTGTTGTTGTTTTTTACATCCAGTCCCCATGTGTATGCATTTTTGTAAATCTTGTCATCTGTTCCCACCAGCACACAATGGCCTTCTCTTACGAAAAGTGGAACAGGATTTTAATGTGTGCGCAAGATGTTCTGCGTGCATTCGCACACGGGGGCTCGGTTTATTATAGTCGCATCCGAAGGACTTGTGGGGAGAGTGGAGTCAGTGAGTGGTGTGTGTGTTTTTTTTTTTTTTAATCAATGAGAGATCAGACGGTGCAGGTGTGTAACACTGCAGCAGTACAAGTGTCACTGTACAGAGGACATAGAAATGTTCGTTTTGCTGGGGCCCTTCTGTTCTCCCACAATTAATTTTTACTTCAGTTTTACATCCACCCCAAAGCAAAATTTATTTTTGAAAATACTTTTTTTTTTATTCTTTTATTTCAAGGATAATGGAATAAGTACTCATTGGCTATCTGAGCATTGGAGCATATATATATTGTAAATTTATATACTCCATGTGCTGGATTTAATTTCCCCTGCCTGATGCTCCAATCATGGCAGAATATTGCATGCTGACTTTTTTAGTTAAGTTTTTTTTCCATAGCAATGCAGTCTCATATTCTTGAAAACAATGCTTTCAAAATTTTGACAGAGACAACCAACTTGTTAGTGTGGTTGTGTGGTACAGCCTTCATGTTATAGAAAGAGTGTGCAAGTTTGCGGTTGAAATAACTTTTCTTTTTAGTTTTTTCCCCTTCAGTTTTTGCACACTACTTGAAATTGTGTGAGTGTGTGTGTGTGTGTGTGTGTGGGGGGGGGGGGGGGGGGGGCACGTACACTCACAAAGTTCATATTTATTTATGAATGAATGTACATTTGTGTGTGTGCATGTCACTGTGTGTGTGCGTGCGAGCGTGCATGCATGTGTGTGTTTCAACTGTTTGTGTATGTTTGTCATGTGTGTGTGTGTGTGTGTGTGTGCATGCACACGTAAGTTCATGTTTAAATGTATAAGTGTATGTCATACATGTTATTTATTTTTTTATTTACAATGATTTTTGAATATCTTTTCTAGTCTATGATCTCAGCTTCATTGGGTCCGTACATTGGTCAGTGTGTGTGTGTGTGTGCAGTGTGTGTGTGTGTGTGTTTGTGTGTGCGTCTGTGCATGTGTGTGGGAGTTTTGACTTGACCTTATCTTGGAATGTTTAAACAAATGAAGTCAAAGCTTTTCTTCATTTTTTGTTTTGTGGTTGTAGATTATGATTCCTACTAAATTATGTGCCTGTCATTGTTGGAGTTGCCCTCCATGGGATGATTAAAGTATTCTTGACTTGACTTGATTTGACTTGACTTGTTAATTTCTTGTTTCTTTTTTTTTCTTCTCAGTTTGTGAGTGGAGTGGGGTAATGTAGCTCTAAAAAAATTTTTTGGAAAATGCTTATCAGGAGATATGTTTGTGTTGCTTTTTCATATGAATTTTTGTTTGTATTTTTGTTTTGAGTGGGTTTTGGGTTTGGTTTTGGTTTGATTTGGGTTGAAAAAAAATTGGGGGGGGGGGGGGGAGGGGGAAGGGCATTTTTAACATCAGTGGGAGGAAGTATTTCTACAAAAAAAAACAAACAAAAAACCCCCACCCCAACACAACTCTGGTATGTCAGCTACTTTAATTGTGTGTGTGTGTGGGGAGGGGGGGGGGGGGGGGCAAACGATCGCATACACACACAAAAAAACCCTCACACTTTAGGTAAACCTTGGAGCTCTAGCTGAGAAATGAAAAATAGGGGAAAGAAAGAAAAAAAAAGAGAAAAAGATCAGCACAGTTTTGTCTTTTTTTGGTTATTGTCACTATCAGAGTTCTTCATATCTGCCATGTTCCATTGAAGAATAATTAATATCTGAGTGGTCACGTCCCAGGGTCAGATTATGCAAACGTCGCCAAGTTAAGTAACATGATTCTTATTTCTTCGGAGTACACACACACACACACACACACACACACACACACACACACACACACACACACACACACACACTTACAGTTACACATGGTTGCACGCACGCACGCATGCACACATTCCCCCCTCCCCTCCCCTACACACCCACCCAGACAGACAGATACACACGTATGCACACAGGCACGCACGCATATACATGTTCCCCCCTCCCCTACACACACACACGCGCGCGCGCTCAGCTTAGAATCAGTCTGTTTACTTTCCTGTAAATCCAATAATCCACACTGTGGACAGAATTAGCTGTACAGCAGTGAAGTTTATCAAACCTACCTTCATTACTTAGCTGGGTGTACTTCTTTAGCCCAACTCTTTGTGTAGTGACTAGGGAGGAATCAAAGAATGTTCTACATGAGTCCTTCACCGCTGATGCCTCCCAAATGCACACACACACACACACACACACACACACACACACACACACACACACAAAATCAAGAAAAAAAGAAGACGAAAAAAAAAACCCACACAACTCCGGTATGTCAGGTATTCGAGGAAATGGGACAAACAAAAAGACTACGAGAGGATAACTACAAAGCTTGTAGGCCTACTACACCATGGTCACGATGACGTCAGAAGAACCAGCGATGACGCACGAATGACGTGGCTTGGATGTCACGCCCGTGGAGTTGTCTCGGCTTGGTCTTTTTGAGGGTTATAGGAATTGTTGAACATGACCGGACTTTCTGGTCAAAGATAAAAAGATGGCATGCGGATGGATGGACGGATACTTACTTGAGCCTGGGTTCTTCCTCATTGCTGAACATTGTGAATATGGTTTATAATAATAATACATGGAATTTGTATAGCGCTAAATCTTGTAAAAACAAATCAAAGCGCTTGTTGTATAATACAGCCTAATCCACACATTGTCTGTGTTTTGTTCCCCTGTGGCCTTGGGGGATCCGTGGTCACCCAAAACCAGTAAGGTAACTTAGGTAAAGGTGTGCCATAACCTATGTGGTCATAGGGGAGCGAGGTGTCAGAGACCTCAGCTTCTCCAGGGGCCAGCATATTGAGGGCGGCGCCCATCTCCTCTCCCTCGCTGTTTAAATTAGCTTCCCTGACCCTAAAGAGGGCAGGTACCCATTTATAGCTGGGGGGACTGTACTGAAGCCAAGGCCCGCAAACGGTCACCCATCCACTTGGTAACCATGCTTGATGCTGCTTAACATTGGCTGGGGTAAAGCGAGCGTTCTGACCACTGAGCTATCCCCTCCTCCAAAACCAGTACTTTATTATATGTATATCAATAAACAGAATTTTATGTGGTTTACAAGCCATTTAGAAGAACAATGAACTTATAAAAACATGCATCACAGAAAGTAATATAATAAAAATTCAATCTTAAAAGTTCCTCAGACGCACGCACACACAAATACATGTGTATACTCACACAGAACATCTTGCGCACACGTTAAGATTTGTCCCGCATTTTGGAAGAGTAGGTCATTTGTATCGGTTGGAACAGGTGACTAAGTTTTCAGAAACTGCATGCACACGGGGACTGCATGTGAAAAAAGCACACTATCGCTTATTCTAGAACTAAAAGACTAAGTAAAAGAAATAATGATAAAGATCACACGCACGCACGCTCGCACCCCCACCCCCTCGCGCGCGCGCGCGCACACACACACACACACACACACACACACGCACACCCACAGAACGCGCGTACACCCATACTTTATGGCACAAAATTTAATGATTATGTCATATACAATATGATTATTATTATAATTATTATGATGCACTATAACCATTACATTATCATCTAAATTTCAAGGGCAGCTTAGATATAATTAAAACCCTGCAACTGTGAAAAGATGACATTTTTGTCTTAAACATTTAACATTTATTGTTGTTATTAGATGATCACATCTTCTGTGACACAGACGGTCTAATTTTGATTCTTATTAAATTTTATTTTATATCGAGGATAATGGAATAAGCACTCATGTGCTCATGTGCTTTTTTACATCCTATCCCTGTGCGTATGCAGTTTTTGTAAACCTTGTGATCTGTTCCCATTGGCACACGATGGCCTACTCATACGAAAAGCGGAACAGGATTTAACGTGTGCGCGAGATGCTCTTCGTGTGTTCGCACACGGGGCCTCCGATTATAGTCTCATCCGAAGGACTTTTTGGGGAGAGTTGAGTCAGCACTGATGTTAACTCCAGGGGAAAAATCCCCTCGCACGGGAATCGAACCCAGGTCGTTAAATTGCGAGCGCAATGTTCTGACCACTAGGCTATCCCGCCAAACAGTAGAATAAACAGCTGGAGTTTGTGTCTTGTCTGCTACTGTTAGTGCATAGACTTTATATTATGTAGATCTATTCTATAGGGAATGGTGCTATGTGGATTTCGTGGACATATTTTCCCTTCCTCTTTTTGTGTTAAGTTTTTTTTTTTTTTTAAAGTTACAAGGTTGGAAAGTTTTTTCTACATGTTTCTTATTCATTTTATATATTACTATTCCTTATTCATTCCTTCGGATGATACTATAAACCGAGGCCCCGTGTGCGAACGCACGCAGAACATCGTGCGCACACGTTGAATCCTGTCCTGCTTTTCGTAAGAGTAGGCCATTGTGTGCCGGTGGGAACAGATAACAAGAGTTACAAAACTGCATACACACGGGGGTTGGATGTAAAAAGGCACATGAGTGCTTATTCCATTATCCTCGATATAGAAGAATAAATGAATAAGATGATAGATAGATAGATAGATAGATAGATAGATAGATAGATAGATAGATAGATAGATAGATAGATAGATAGATAGATAGATAGATAGACAGACAGACAGACAGACAGACAGATAGACAGACAGAAAAATAAATAAATAAATATACGCTGTTTAGAGTCTCACAGCATCGTTTGTAACTTTTTTTTCATTTTAATCAATTCACGGTACATATCCGTCTAAACAATCTTTCAAAGAATGTTCAAATATTTCTAGCTTCGTTCTCTTCATGGTAAGCTATGTTCCACTTAACTCTATACTTTATTTTTGTCGTGGACTCAATAGCGTACAGCTAGTGCAAACGTTTCATAACACGTTTTCTGTGTGTAAAGCGCTGATAACATACATAACCCTGTGTCTTAAACATCGTGGATTTTCTGGTTTCTAGTGACCATTGGGTGGGTACAGTGTTTTCCCACAAAACTGGAACGAACATGTTTGACTAGGATTATGGGTGATATTTGTGTATCTCGGGACCGTCCATAGCTTCAAATATCTGGGAGTTACAGTCTAGTATCAGATGAAGGATCCAAAGCTGAAATTCTCTCCAGGATAGCCCAGACCACAGCTGCAAAGACCAAAACTTTAAAGTCCTCTGGAATGATAAGAACATCACCATCAGCTTCAAGATCAGACTGATGCGTTCCCTGGTCATGTCCATATATTT
>JASPKP010002132.1:20000-22500 GCA_030674155.1 Stramonita haemastoma
TTTCTTTTCTTTTTCTTGGCCCAGAGGGCTGGTTGTAAAAAAGCATGTTTGCTTATGCCATTACCCTCTTTAAATAAAATTTGTTCATTGTTCATTGTTCATTCTCTCTCTCTCTCTCTCTCTCTCTCTCTCTCTCTCTCTCTCTCTCTCTCTCTCTCTCTCTCTCTCTCTCTCTCTCTCTCTCTCTCTCTCTCTCTCTCCCTTCTCCCTCTCTCTCTCTCTCTCCCTCTCTCTCTCTTTTTCCCACCCCCACCTCAACCCCCACCCCAACCCCTAGGTACTGATATAGCTATAGGATAGCTAGAGCTAGCACATTCCTAATCCTTTCATCTTCCTCACTTTGATGGTGAGATAGTTGAGTCTCGAACCGACCAACAGAACACAAATATGTCAGACTGGGATTACACCCCATAATACCCACAGACTTTTGGAGAGGAGGTAACATGGGGGGGGGGGGGGGGGGGGGGTGGTGGTGGTTCGTGATGTTTTGGGGTTATTATTTTTTTTTTGTTTCTCGACTAGAGCTTCTGAGCCATAATATTAATATTTTTTGGAGTTTTCTTCTTTCAAAATATGTTGTTTGTCGGCCATTTTGAATTTGTTTCCATGGAAACGGAAGGTCATACTACATAGTCCAACTGATTTTTCTCATTCTCAAGTGGCATGTGATGTATTAAAAACAACAAAACCCTTCAAACTATTTAAACAAAAATTTTCCCCTTTACCGACCCATATCTGGCTGGTTGCAGGGTATGGCATGACGGCCTCTGGCAAGTACTCAGGCACTTCAACATTGACAGCTGCCTAATTGAAGTCATCAAGGCTCTGTACAAGAACGCAAAAAGTGCAGTTTTCATGAACAACCACGTGGGCGAGTTCTTCAAGACCACGGTTGGGGTTCGCCAGGGCTGCCTTCTCTCACCTGTACTCTTCAACCTCTTCCTCGAAAACATCATGACAGAGACACTGCAAAACCACCACACTTCCATCTCCATTGGTGGAAGACCCCTTTGCAACCTCAGATTTGCAGATGACATTGACCTCATGGGCAGCAGCAAACAAGAACTGCAAGTCCTCACAGACAATTTAACAGATCGAGCGAGCGCATACGGCATGGAGGTCAGTACAGAGAAATCAAAGATCATGGTCAACAGCGCAAGTAATGACATCACGGAAATAAAGATGAATGGAGAAACACTAGAAGAGGTGAGCCAATTCAAATACTTAGGCTCCATCCTAACAAAAGATGGCACATCAAACAATGAAGTGAAAGCTCGCATTGCAACAGCAACATCTGCTCTAGTCAGACTCGAGAAGATCATCAGAAGCAACAACATCAGCTTCGGCACCAAATACCACCTTTACAAATCCCTCGTGATATCTATCCTATATGGCTGTGAATCATGGACTCTGACAGCAGAGCTAGAGAGGAGAATCCAAGCATTCGAGAACAAGTGCCACAGAAGTCTTCTCAAAATATCATACAAAGAACACAAGACCAATAACTATGTGAAAGAAGAAATCAAAAAGCGTGTGGGCCCCCAAGAGCCTTTGCTTCCACCATAAAGAGGAGAAAGCTGATGTGGTTTGGTCACACCACAAGACACAACACCCTAGCAAAAACCATCCTGCAAGGAACAGTCGAGGGCAAGAGAAGAAGAGGCCGCCAAAAGAAATCATGGGTTGACAACATCAAAGACTGGACCGCCCAACCCCTACAACACCTCCTACTAGCCACACAGGATCGTGAAGCATGGAAAAAATCTCTGTTGCGTCTTCTCTCATGTCCCCCCTACGTCCTTTGGGACATGGGACTGAGTGAGTGAGTGATCTGGCCTTAATAATCAATGGTGAGATTTTTTTGCATATGCAGCCATTTAAATGCCCACTATTAATGTAGCCGCACTGTAACTTCGGGTGGACTGATCTGCTACGGAGGGCGGAGGACTGTGGGAGTGAAGGAAGCTGGTTGCAAAATCTTCAGTGGTGCCCCCACTGTCCGCGGGACTACGGGACAGGTGAAGGTGAAGGATTGTAACTTGGGAAATGATGTCTTAACACGACACCTTGGTGGTGTATGCTTATTTTAAAATGCTGTCATCCCGTTCTCCACCGATACGCCATGGCCTACTCTTCCCAAAAAGCGGAACGGGTTTTAACGTGCGCGCAAGATGTTCTGTGCGCGTTCGCACACGGGGGCTCGGTTTATAGTCTCATCCGAAGGATTTTTGGGGAGAGTGGAGTCGGCACTGATGTTAACTCCAGAGAGGAAAATCCTCTTGAACGAGATTCGAACCCGGGCCATGAGATTGCGAGCGCAGTGTTCTGACCACTAAGCTATCCCCCCCCCCTGTATCAAGTCACGTGAGGTAAGGTAAAAGGTAAAGGTGGCCATAACCTAGGCGGTCGTAGGGAAGCGAGGCATCAGAGACCTCAGCTTCTCTAGGAGCCAGCATATTGAGGGCGGCGGCGCCCATCTCCTCTCCGTCGCTGCTTTACC
>JASPKP010002133.1:0-5000 GCA_030674155.1 Stramonita haemastoma
TCACTGTCCACACTGTATCTTCTTTCTCAGCAACAGCCCCTCATCAAATCACTGTCCACGCTGTTTCTCCTTTATCATTGTCCTTTTTCACTTTAAACAATCTTATGTATCCAATGATACATAGCACATATAAATGGAAACAACATAAAGTGACTAACAACAACTCCTCAATGTGCGTTTGAGGGAACCTGAATATTGTAGCACAACACATTGCATTTACTGTAGGAAATCTGAAATATAGGTCATCTATAACCTGGCAGAGAAGATATGTGATTTTTTTTTACCCTGAAAGAAAATCATTGGCTCATCAGTGAATACAGCTCATCAAGTCTCCCGACCCTGAAGGAGAAATGTAAGATTATTTGTCATACTGCTGCAACCCATCTTCACAAAATTATGTGTACACACAAAAGAATCCATTATTCAACCTGAAAGATAAATGAAAAATGATCAATCAATGTGGTCGACTACTAAGTCTCTCAATGCTGGAAAATACCAACTCTGGAAAGGAAAAATATTTCTTAAATGGTAGGGTTATCAACATAATTCACAAACAGATCAGCTAATGTCAACATAGGTCAGTCTGAGTCATCTGGCATGTTTGTTTCCTCTGGGCATCTGCTGTTCACACAGGTCAAAAGTCAGTATCATAGTCTTCCATCCAGGCTGGTCTTCGTCGGATGCGCCGGAGATGTGTCGTGGATGGAGAAGGAGGGTTGTGTACACATTGGCGGCGTGGACTGGTACCAGGCACATCAGCTTCACCAGATGTCTGGGCGGGTGTAGGGGTCAGCCATTCATCGTCATGCGTGTCAGCAAGGGATCTGGGACTGATGGGGGTAGCAGTTGGTGGGGATTGTATCATGGGTGGTGGGATGGGGTCAGAATTCAGTTGGTTTGGGTCTGGGGGGGAAATTGGGATCCCTGTGGGTCGGATAAATCTCCTGTTTCTTTGGTAGACGCCACCATTGTCCCCTTCAATAGTGTATGACCGTTCATCATTCCTGCCCAACACTCTGCCTCGTTTCCATGGTCAGCCTGGGAGGTGTCGGTAGAACACAGGGTGACCCACAGTGAGAGGTTCAAGGTCTCTTGCTCGTTTTTCATAGGAGCGCTTCACTGTCTCTCGCCTGCTGTACTGCTGTTGTTTTGTTCTTGACATTCTCTTTGCTGTGACAGGTTTGTTGGTGACTGCGGGAATCCTGCTTCTGGTCAGACGGCCAAACATCATTTGGGATGGACTCAAACAACAACAAACGTCTCTGACCAAGACCCTCAGTCCTGTCATGGAGTGTTGCGAAGTTCTAGCAGGGCCGCATACTGGTTGTCTCCGTTCTCCAAACACTTGTACATCATGTACTTCACCCTCTTCACTGCTGCTTCCGCCTTGCCATTGGATTGGGGATAACGTGGTGACAACACCGTGTAGGTAATTCCCCCATTCCTCAGTCATTTGCTTAAAAGCGATGGACGTGAACAGAGGGCCTTGGTCAGAGACTATTTCTGCTGGGGTACCATGCCAGGCAAAATGGGCTTGCAGCTTGTTGATTACATCAGTAGCCGATGTGTTCTTCAGAAAGTCCACTTTGATAAACGTTGAAAAATAGTCCACAGTCACTAGATATTGTCGTCCATTCACCTCAAACAGGTCAACCCCAACCTTTACCCAAGGTTCTTGGCCCTTGTGTTGTTTCAGTGTTTCCTTCTGGGTTTCAGGTTTCAGTTTCTGGCAGGCCTCACAGCTAGTCAGCCATCTGTTTAATTTCCTGTGCCATCCCAGGCCAATACAGCAGTTCTCAGCTCTCCGCAGCATGCTGTCATAGCCCAGGTGTGCTGCGTGCAGTCTCTTCTTTAGCTGTGCCCTTAGTGCAGATGGTACCACAATTCTTTCCCCTTTCAGTATGATGCCATTCTGTTCACTTAAAGTGTCACGAATGCCAAAGTACATGCGAATACACTCCGGAACATCTCTTTTCTTCTCTGGCTATCCTTCAGTGATGACTGAGAGGAGAGATTGTAGTCTTGGATCGGTTTCAGTGGCTTCCTGTACCTCATCCCTGGTCTTGTCAGGCACGTCAGACAGAGAGCTCAGCGTCAGCACATATATGTCATCCCCAGGGTGGGGAAGGAACGCATGACTCAATGTGTCTGCAATGAAGAGCTGGGTACCAGGTTTGTGTTTGAATTTGATGTTGTATCTGTACAGTTGCATCATCAGTGCCTGGATGCAATGAGATGCCTGGCTTATAGGTTTCTTCAGAATCGTGGCTAGTGGCTTGTGGTCGTTTTGCACATGTACAGAACGTCCAAAAGTGTACTGATCGAAACGTTCCAGGCCAAACACTAGGGACAGGGTTTCTTTTTCGATCTGTGCCCAACGCTTCTCTGCCTCAGTAAGTGCTCGGGAGGCATACTCCAAGGGGCGTCTGTTCTGCAAGATCACTGCTCCCAGACCATCTTTGCTGCTGTCCACTGGGAGCAGGAGCTCCTCACCGGGGTCGAAGAATGCCAGTACTGGGGCTTCAGTGATCTTCTGCTTTACTATTCTTAGGGTATCGTCGCATTCAGGGGACCAGTTCCACATGGTGCCTTTCTTTGTTAGGGCCCAAAGAGGTTCAAGGTCGCTGGCCAGATTTGGTAAGAATCTGGCCAGGTATTGGATCATGCCACAGAGTCTACGAACTCCATGCACATCCGTTGGGGGTGGCATGTTCAGGAATGCAGCAATCTTTGCTCCATCTGGCTTCACGCCTTCAGCTGATATTCTGTACCCCATGAAGGTTACTTCTCCCTGCTTCAGTGCTTTCTTCTCATTCAGCTTGATGTTCTTCTGTCTGCATCGCTCTTGGAGTTTCATCAGATTGTCCATGTGGTCTTTCTCGTACTTTGTCTTTGTGTCTCCATGACCAACCACAATGATGTCGTCTGCAACACATACCACGCCTTTGAGGCCCCCCAGTGCATCAGTGAGTCTTTGCTGAAAGATCTCACTGCTAACCGACAAACCAAAAGGAAGTCTGCACCATCTGTATTGCCAAAAAGGTGTGATCATAGTCATCAGCATACTAGATTCTTTATCCAGGCGGACATGCCAGAAAGCTTCTTTGACATCCAGCTTTGTAAACATCTTGGCATTGTGGCTGCGGGTCGATGCAGATCCGTAATGATCCGTCTGACTCCTTCCGGGTGACTGCCATCTGACTAACCCATGGTGTTGGCTCCTCTACGCGTTAACACACCTCTTTCCACCAGTTCCTCTATCTTCTGATGTACTTCATCCTGAAGAGCGAAAGGAATACGCCTACATGGTAACACCCTGGGCTTTGTGTCTGGTCTCAGTGTCAGCTTTGCCTCTCCCAGGTTACCCAAAGTCAAATCCTGCCTGTTGTCTGGGGATGTGACTGTCCCAACAAAGGCACTCTCATTCACAGTTATCAGCCCCAGTTCCTGGATTGTTTCCACACCCAGGAGGCATGTCAGGCTGTCACTCACTGCCATGAAACATACACGGGCATGGGTCTTTGCTCCTGCGTTGTAAACATCTAAAACTGCCTCTCCCACTGGGGTCAATACCGAGCCATTAAACATAGTAAGCTTTTGCTCGGTAGGTTGCAGTTGGTTTTTCTTCACGTTTCTTGCACAGATAATGTTCACATCAGCACCACTGTCCAGCTGAAATCGCACATCACAGTCATTGATGTGCATGACTGCTGTTAATCATCCAGTCTTTTGTATGCTCGGGCTCCTGTCATTCTCACCATGGCTTTGTCAACTTGTGGGTCTGATTTCTGAACTGTGAATACAGAACTACGGCATTTGACTTGGAAACGATTTTTGCCATTACATTTTCTGCACTGCTTCCCCCATGCAGGACATTTTGTTTTCAGGGCCTCATGTTTTCTCCTACAAAAATTGCAGTCTTGGACAAAATGCTTTAATAGAGAGGTAGATCTACATTGATCTGTGGGACCAGGTGGGGCACGGCAGTTTACCCTTCCCAAAATCTGACCCTTTAGTTAGCGCAACGCTGGCTCTGTTATTCTGTGACTGACCCTATCCTTTCGGCTACACTGTAAGCGAAATTCCACAGCACAGCAGGCTGGCTGGCTCAGGCTCCCTACTATTTCTCTGTAGTTGAGAAACCCACGCTTTCGGATTAATGTGACAAAAGCTTTCATAAAACGTAAACTAGACTTGCTATGTGAATGTGAAAAAGTGCTGTGAGTTGGTCAATATGTATGGATTAATCTGTGAAAGAATGGTGCTGTAAAACGATCAGTAAGTAATAAAATCAACATTTTGAAGTTCCTCATTTGTGTTATTCAGTGTTCGTTGTCTGCTTCTGCTTCGTGTGTAGCTTACTAGGTGTGTGTGTGTGTGTGTGTGTGTGTGTGTGTGTGTGTGTGTGTGTGTGTGTGTGTGTGTGTGTGTGTGTGTGTGTGTGTGTGTGTGTGCGCATACCACGTTCAGTGTAAGAGTGGTTTAGAGATTTGTTGTGATTATCTTCCATCATCTGGACACTTTTCTATTCATATAGTGAAGAACAAATTAACAAACAAACAAAACGAAAGAAAGAAAAGAAAGAAAAAAATCTTAGGAAAAGCACATTGCCATAGGTATGTCCTTGTGTCTAAAATTAAATTTCAATGACAGCATTCATTCTCTCTCTCTCTCTCTCTCTCTCTCTCTCTCTCTCTCTCTCTCTCTCTCTCTCTCTCTCTGGTGTGTGTGTGTGTGTGTGTGCGTGCTTGCGTGCGCATGCGTGTGCGTGCGTGTGCGTGCGTGCCTGCGTGCGTGCGTGTGTGTGCGTGCGCGCACGCGCGCACACACACACCTAAAATGTTGAGCGTTCTTTTTGGTTTTGTTAAATAATTACTGTCTTAAATCTTTGTGTTGAAAAGTAATGTTATTTATATCTTAAAAAGAGAAGTACATAAAGAGATTTACACTACTTTGTGCGCTGACACTCAGTAACATAACAGCAACAAAATAAGTAGAAT
>JASPKP010002133.1:10000-24514 GCA_030674155.1 Stramonita haemastoma
ATTATTTCTCACAGGGGCAGAGGGGGATCAGCTATTGTTTTCAGTGCTGTGTCTGTGAAGCTAGTTTCCAAGTCTCTAATGATTTTTGTTGCTGTGTTTACTGACTGTGCTAGGTATCGGAGAGGTATACTTTCAATGTTTGTTGGTAGGGTTTGTTCAGCATTATGTAATTGTGAAATGGCTTGAGAGGGCAGTTTACTAGACAGTGCATCACTAATACCAAGTTTTCTCTGTGTGGCAGCGTTTAATCTTTGCTTGAGTGTATTTTTTTGCTAAAAATTGATGGGGATTCCTTTTGCTTGTTAATAAAACCTTTTCTCCTGTGTCAGTTACAGCATATAGATTGTTTTTGCTGTCAGTATCGTAATCATTAGGGTCTAATATGTCTGGCATTGGTTGCCCCAAGCTTTGGTGAAACTTATTGATTTTGCTTTCTAATAAATTTCTTCGAAGTGAATGCATGGGTGTTACCAGCGGTTCTGCTTCAGCCATATCATCAGCAGGCACAAACACACTGTCCTCTTCCTCCATTGTACTATTAATGTGCTTTTTTAAAAATTAATTTTGCTACTAATAGAAACAAGATGGCTCAGCAAACATTTGGAGAAACCCTAGATCCCTACAGGCGCTTAAAAGATTCCCTGGGCATTAAGGGGAGCAGACAGTCAATTTTCATCACAAACAACCCCTCCACTATTGATGAAAATCAGATTTTGACTGTTAGGTTGCCTAATCTAGGAAAAGATGATGCCATTGTACCCGGCACAACTAGGCTTGCTTTTCAGATTGATCTAGAGTCTACTGAAGATCCAAACAGAACTGTGGTTGCAAACCTAGGAAGGGCTATCATAAAAAAAAGATTAATATCAAGCTGGAAGGTAGAGAAGTTGTCACTAAACATTGCAGACATGTTCTTGATCTATACTGATTTATGGATGACAACTACCAAAAGAGATGACCTTGTTTATCAGGGCATACAAGCAGATGAAGGACTAAAACATAGAGTAGATTCTGCTGATAAGGGAAGCAAGAAAAAAGATGTAGCCATAGCAAGAGCGTATGGAAACAGGTCCTGTATTCCCCTAGACTTTGAACTGCTCAGTTCACACATGCCTTATTATCAAGGTGCACTCAGAGACAGACTGTCATATGAGCTAACCTTTAATGACAGTGCTCGTGTTATCATCTCCAGTGACAGTGAAGCGAGGTAGAAAATATCTGGTATATCTTTAGAGTATGATGTTCATTGTCAATCACCCAGAGCTTGCCCGTCTGATTGCACAGTAATATCAGTCAAGACTTGCTTTATGAGAGAGTGCTCAGCCACAGCACAATAATGACGAACAAAGCAGATGCTGTATGGAACATTAATCTGAACACTCCTGCAAGGTCGCTAAAAGGCATATTGATGCTGTTTGAAGAAGCGGGCAATCCCTTTGCCAGATCAAGTGAGAGGTTTATCAATCCTGGTATTAAACACTTGTCATGCACTATAGAGGGCCAGCCAAATCAAGTCTATGCCTCAGGTTATCTGCCATACCAACACTTGGATGAGGTAAAAAGATACTTTGGTGCTGGTCAACACAATGATCCCACTACAGGTCTTGCTTGCAAATCTTTGCACCTACATAATGTTAGGCTTTACGAATACCTGACATCTAAATATGGGCTGTGGGTTGACTTAAGGTCGACAGATGAACATAAGCTGCATGGCTCAGGAAGACGCATTGAAAATGGGTCAGAAGGAATAACTATTCAGATAGAGAAAGATCAAGAAAATGATGAGCCCATAAAATATATCTATATGTAGTGATGGATGCACAACTCAACATTGAAGGTAACAGACTAAAAGAAGTTGTTTACTAATGGATCAGTTGAGTTTTTTACCTAAAGAAGCACACTGCTCTTTAATATGCAGGCAGACTGGTTGTGGAAAGACTCTATTCGTATTAGATTTATTGCAAACAATGTACAAAAATCATTTCGAGTTTATTGTCATAATCTACTCTACAGTGCAAAACAATAAAACATACAGAGAGCATAAATTTGTTTGGACAGATGAAAACATACTTATAGTCGACCCCTCAGATAAACTCAATGAGTGTCTAGACTACTATTACAAGTTATTCGAGAACACAGTGACACTTTTCTTAATAGACGATTGCTCAGCTGAACGTGACATAGTAAAGAAAAGAAACAGCTTGTCAAAACTTGCTTTCAGCAAACCACATGCCAAATAAGTGTTTGGATACTAACACAAAAGTACAATGCTGTGTTGAAAGATTTTTGTGAACAGTTAAAGGTTGTTGTTCTTTTCCACATGAAAGACAGGGATGGGTTTAATAATTCCCTAAAGGATAATGATGATGTTATTACAGACCGGCAAGAAAGAGAAAGGATTAAACTTAAACTGAGAAGCTCAAAGCATGTCAAACTAGTTTTAAAAACTGATCAGCCAACTGCTTTCTGTCTGACGCAATAGCATACAAACATAAGCGGCCTCCTCTCACACACGCACACAAAGTGAGAGTGGCCTATCGCCTGAGAAATGTATTGCACCAGGGAATAGAGGTTTATATTTATTATTTTTTTTATAATTGTCACCCTTTGGGGCATAGCAAAGTTGTGAAGTCGGAATGGAATGCTTGTCTGGCCACGGCAAAACTAGCGTAGCGGAAGGCTGCAGGTTCGGACCCAGGTTCAACCAAATATTTTTTGCTATGTGTGTTTCCTGTCAGTGTGTGTACTATGTTGTGCTGTGCTATGTGTACCATGAATTCAAGTGCGTGTGAGTGCGTGTGTCGGCATTCCAGTGGAATGCCGGAAATCCTCTCCACTGCTCAGGCTAAAAGTCCTTAAAAATCCGAATGAGCCTGGGCAGTGGAGAGGGTTTTACATTTTTTTTTATTCTGACATTATTTGTTTTGTTGTTGTTGTTTGTTTGTTTTTTGTTTTTTTGTTTGATGGCTTTTGCTCTTTTTTATTCTGATAGAGAGAAAGAATAATGGAGGTGTAAAAGTTGTGGGGTTTTGCTTATAAATGTGGGGTTCCTTTTTTATATTATTATGATATGAGAGATAGGATGAATGGGGATTGATGGTTACTCAACTCCAAATCTACTGGTGTTTAGTACGATGCCGATGGGGGAGCAGCCGTTGTGGACTTTTGGTACTAAACACAGATGGAATGGGAGTGAGTGAGTGTCAAGCCCATTCATCCTATCTCTCCTTGTGTGTCGGTGGGAACATTGACAAAATTGACAGAACTGAATACACTCGGGTACTAGATATAAAAAGCACGTGCGTGCTTATTCCATCATCCTCAAAATGAAAGAAAAAATAAAATGTAAATGAATAGTTCACACACGCACGCACGCGCGCGCACATCACTTTAATTTTTTATGCTAATACAGATCTTGTGAATGAAAAATGCCATTTTCGCATCTTTTTCTTCGAAAGCTCCGTAGTCTTCAAGTAAACATAAAAGTTTTACATAATTTTTATCGATGTTTTATCGAGTCTGTTCTTTTTTTTTCTCCTTGATGTGTTGGTACAAATGCCTCACTGACAAAAACAGAAACGTACTGAACAGGATTGTAACCAGGTGTGGCAAAATTCTGGGCTGTGAGCATGAAACTGAATGATTTGTATGAATGCCGTGTGACAGACAGAGCCAGACAGATTGTAACTGACAGTACTCATGTGCTAGTAAAATACTTCAAACTTCTCCCATCTCAAAAGCGCTACAGAGTGCCCAAGTCTAAAACTCTGCAATATAAAAATAGTTTTATTCCCACCTCAGTTATTCTGCTTAAAAAGTACATGACAATAAGTCTGAACTAACCCAAAGCAAGCCAGTGAACCAGAGAGAGAGAGAGGAGAGAGAGAGAGAGAGAGAGAGAGAGAGAGAGAGAGAGAGAGAGAGAGAGAGAGAGAGAGAGAGAGAGAGAGAGAGAATGAATGAATGAACGAATGAATAATCTTTATTTTCCAAGTGTAACGGAACAAATAATAATAATAATAATAATAATAATAATAATAATAATAATAATAATAATAATAATAATAATAATAATAATAATAATAATACATGGAATTTATATAGCGCTATATCTTGTAAAAACAAATCAAAGCGCTTGCATTCGACCAACACAACACACAACAACAATTTACAGTTTTAACACATTCGAATGTACACACACACATGCACGCACGCAGCACGCGCGCGCGCGCGAATAAACATGCACATACTTTTTTTTATCCGGCCCTTGCCTTGATTAGGGAATAGCAGCCCCACTCCCCTAAAACACAAACAAAAAACAAAAAAAACCCACCCCAACAACAAACAACCAACCCCCCAAAACAACAACAAAAACACCCCCCCCAACTCTAACAACAACAACAACAAACATCACTTTTATGCAGACGACTCTCAGATTCTAAGCAGTGATACACCTGAAAATCTGCCTTCTCTCTAGACAAATATGTCCTACTGCCTTTTCAAGATATCCAAAACTGGATGATACAGAACAAATTACGATTAAACGCAGATAAAACCGAAGCCATGCTTGTAGGGACCAAACACAAACTGTCTTTTATCACAACAACTTCAATAGAATTCGGCAATACGTCAGTCCCTCTATCCAGTGCTGTAAAGTATCTAGGAGTCGTTATTGACAACACACTCTCCATGCAAAAATTCATCACCCAGACCTGTCAGTCATGCTACTATCAACTACGTCGTATTAGTGCAATTCGAAAGTACCTGTCCACTGATGCAACATCCAAACTAGTCACTTCTCTTATTCTTTCAAGTCTGGACTATTGCAATTCTCTTTTGGCTGGTCTGCCAGCATCATCTATCCACTCTCTCCAACGTATACAAATCTCTGCAGCTCGACTGGTCCTCAGAAAGAAAAAAAATCTGAACGCATTACTCCTCTCTTGCAATCTCTCCACTGGCTGCCTGTGCCACAGAGAGTAAACTACAAGATCAGTACTCTCTGTTATAAATGTCTCCACAAAACAGCACCCTCCTACCTCTGTGAATGTCTTCACGTGTACACACCTTCTCGTTCCCTCCGCTCGGCTGCAGATGCCTTATCCTTAAAAATTCCGAGATTCAACCTATCTACCGTTGGCCGCTGCTCTTTCTCTATTTCTGGTCCATCAATCTGGAATGACCTCCCTCTATCCCTTCGGCAAAAGCCTACATATGACACTTTTAAATCCAACCTCAAGACACACTTGTTTCAAACCTAAGATTTTTACCTTCTGTTTTCATCTCCTATTTGTCCCTGCCTCCAACATTTGAAATTCCATTCACCCTGTCAAAATGTATAACCTCTATAGGTGTGTGTGTGTGTGTGTGTGTGTGTGTGTGTGTGTGTGTGTGTGTGTGTGTGTGTGTGTGTGTGTGTGTGTGTGTGTGTGTGTGCGCGCGCGCGCGCGCGCGCGTGTGCTTTCGATTTTGCTAGAATTATTTATTGTCATTGGTTGTTTGTTGTGAGGGTCGAGTGCAAGCGCTTTGAATTGTTTTTACAAGATATGTCATGTCATGTCATGTCTGCCTGTGGTCCCTTCTGGGGCATAGGCCGCCAACTAGCTGTCTCCAGGCATCTCGGCTCTGGGCTAGGCGTTCCAGTTGTCCCCACGTCTTGCCCATCTTTTTTGCATCTGCATCCAGGTCTCGGCGCCAGGTATTTCTAGGCCGCCCTCTCTTTCTTTTCCCTTGTGGATTCCAGGTGAGAGCGTGTCTTGTGATGCTGGATACAGGTTTCCGTAGGGTGTGTCCTATCCATCGCCAACGTCTCTGTAGGATTTCTTTCTCAACAGGCTGTTGTCTGGTTCTTTGCCATAATTCTTCATTACTGATCTTGTCTGGCCAGCGTATCTTGAGGATCTTCCTGAGGCAGGTGTTGATGAAGACCTGGATTTTCTTCATGGTGGTGACGGTGTTTCTCCAGGTCTCTGCTCCATACATTAGTATTGGCTTGATGATGGTGTTGAAGAGCCTGGTCTTGGTGGCGATGCTGATGTCGCTTGATCCCCAGACGTTTCTGAGCTGCTTGAAGGCTGCCCTTGCTTTACCGATGCGGGTTCTGACGTCTGTGTCTGTTCCTCCCTGTGTGTCCACGATGCTGCCGAGGTATGTGAAGCTTTCCACCTCTTCCAGCGCTTCTCCTTTGACTGTGATGGGTGTCGCATTGGCTGCATTTGTCTTCAGTACCTTGCTCTTTCCTCTGTTGATGTTGAGGCCCAGTTTAGCTGAGTTCTCCACAACGATGTTGGTCTTTTCCTGCATCTGTTGCTGGGTGTGGGAGAGAAGGGCCAGGTCATCTGCAAAGTCAAGGTCGTCTAGCTGTTTCCAAGGTGTCCATTGGATGCCATTACGTTTCTGGTCCGTTGAGGTTTTCATGACCCAGTCGATGGCCAGCAGGAACAGGAAAGGAGATAGTAAGCATCCTTGCCTTACTCCGGTATCTACTTCAAAGGCGTCGGTGAGCTGTCTGCCATGAACTATTCTGCAGGTCATTCCTTCATATGATTTTCTGATGATGTTGGTGATTTTCTCTGGCACTCCGTAGAGTCTCAGTAGTCTCCAGAGGGTCTGTCTGTCGACGCTGTCAAAAGCCTTCTCATAGTCTATGAAGTTGATGTATAGTGGCGAATTCCATTCCAGGGACTGTTCCAGGATGATGCGCAGTGTTGCAATCTGATCCGTGCATGATCTTTCCTTTCGGAAGCCAGCTTGTTGGTCACGGAGATGCGGGTCTACTGCGTCCTTCATCCGGTTCAGCAGGATGCGGTTAAACACCTTTCCTGGGATGGACAGCAGCGTTATCCCTCTGTAGTTGGAGCAGGAACTGAGGTCGCCTTTCTTGGGGAGTTTGATGAGGTAACCCTCTTTCCATTCTGTTGGTATTTCTTCTTCCTCCCAGATCTTGCCGAAGAGCGGGTAGAGGAGCTCCACACTGGTCTCGACGTCGGCCTTCAGGGCTTCTGCTGGGATGCTGTCAGGTCCTGCAGACTTACGTTCCTCAATTGCTTGATGGCGCTGCGGATCTCTTCCTTTGTGGGAGCACTACATTTGATCGGCAGGTCGCTTGCGGCTGTTGGTATCTCTGGTGGGTTTGTAGGTGCTGGTCTGTTGAGTAACTCCTGGAAGTGCTCAATCCACCTGTTTTTCTGTCCTTCGTCATCTGCTATTACTGCTCCGTTCTTGTCTTTTACTGGTCTCTCTGGCTTGGCAAACTTCCCTGATAACTTCTTGATGATGAAGTACAGGTCCTTGGTGCTGTTCTGGTGAGCTGCATCTTCTGCTTCTTTTGCCAATGTCTCCAAGTAGTTTTGCTTATCTGCTTTAATGCTTCGCTTTACAACCCTATTTGCTTCTGTGTATTCCTCTTGGGCTTTTGTTTTTGCTGATCGTGTCCTGCTGCTGTTGACGGCTAATTTCTTTTCTCTTCTTTCTTCTATTTTCTCTAGCGTAGCTGCTGAAATCCATTCCTTGTGTGTGAATGATTTGGGGCCCAGTACTTCCTGACATGTTGAGGTCACTGTCTCTTTCACTCTCTGCCACCTCTCTTCTATCGTCTCCTCTTCAAGCAGCTCTCCTAGGACTTGGAACTTGTTGGATAGAGTGACCTTGAACTCTTCTTGCTTCCTGTTGTCCTTCAGCGCCGTGGTGTTGTAACGCTGGCGTTGACTGGATCCCCCCGTCCAATTTCTCTTCAGCTTCTGCTTCAATCGGGCAACAAGTAGATGGTGATCCGAAGCAACGTCTGCTCCTCGCTTGACGCGTACATCCTGTAGGGAGCGGCGAAACTTCTTCACGATGCAGATGTGGTCGATCTGGTTCTCCGTTGACAGGTCTGGCGACACCCAAGTTGCCTTGTGTATCCTTCTGTGCGGGAAAACACTTCCTCCGATGACCAGGTTGCTTGTGGCACACAGGTCTGCGAACCTCTCCCCGTTGTCGTTCATCTCGCCTAGCCCATGCCGCCCCATGATCTCCTCGTATCCCTGGTTGTCACGACCTATCTTGGCATTGAAGTCGCCCATTACGATGATGATGTTTCTCTTCGGTCTGTCTTGTATGATGGTCTGCAATCTGTTATAAAAGTCGTCCTTCTCCCCCTTCCTCGCTGTCGTTCGTTGGGGCGTAGCACTGGATAATGTCCATGTTGATCCTCTTCTTCTTTGTACGGAAAGAGGCTGTCATGATCCTTGGTCCGTGTGCCTCCCACCCGATGAGCGCTCCCTGTGCTGGCTTGGAAAGCATCAGGGCGACTCCCTGGGTGCGTGCAGCATCTTCCTGCTCGTGCCCCGAGAACAGCAGCAGCTCCCCGGAAGTCAGTCGCTTCTGCCCGGAACCAGTCCATCTTGCTTCGCTGATTCCTAGGATGGTGAGGTTGAATTTCCTCATCTCTGCGGCTACTTGCGCTGTCTTCCCCGTCTCGTACATGGTCCTGACGTTCCATGTACCGATAGGATGTGGTGGTCCTGGTGGAGATGATGGTCTTCGGTCTGACGGCTTCCAGATGACTCTGGCTTTCACCGCCCGACTTCATACACCTTCCAGCTGGAGGTCCATCCCTCCCCAAGTCCGCGATGTCTGTTAAATTGCTATTTGGCGTTTCTGTAGCTAGAGTTTTTTTCACAGGGTGGGGTAGCTAACCCTACGCCAAACCCTCCTCCTTTTTCAGCCGGGCTTGGGACCGTCCTAGGCAGAGTTTTTACAAGTATAGCGCTATATAAATTCCATGTATTATTATTATTTATTATTATTATTATTATTTATTATTATTATTATTATTATTATTATTATTAAATAACGAAAGAAAAACCACCATCACCAACAATAGAAGTTCAACCTATTGTAGCCAGGTGCGGTAGATCTAGTACCGGTGCGGTAGATCTAGCGTGTCAGACTTAGCGCAACAGGGATTATCTCCCATGTGTGTGTGTGTGTGTGTGTGTGTGTGTGTGTGTGTGTGTGTGTGCGTGCGTGCGCTTGTGTGTGTGCATGTGTGTGCGTGCGTTCGCGTGTGTGTGTGCATGTGTGTGTGTAAGTGAGTGAGTGTGTAAGAATTTTTGTTAATAACATTGTTTGTATGCTAGATGTAGTGTGCTAGACTTAGCGCGACAGGAGAGTGATTAGATTATATTCCATGCAATCTTGTCGCTGCTGGTATTACTATTTTCAGACTTACCAGTAAATTGTGAGACACTTTGTATTTTTAAATTGGTATAGTTAAGTTAGTGCTTTTGTCTTCGCTACATTGGTCTTCATACCTTGGTCTTCAAACCTTGTCTTCATCCATACCGTAGTCGTTTCATCCTTACCTTGGTCTTTACCTGTACCGGAATGCTGAGTAACGAATAACGAATGACCAGCTAGCTACCGTCTTCCCCTGTGTCTTATGTTGCCCAGTTGTTGAATTGTTACTTGAGATTCATTATCAGATATACCATACAGCATTAGTTTTCGGCATAGAAGTTCATGGTCAATTACATCGAAGACTTTGACAAAGTCAACAAAGGGGGCTCCACAATATCATTTATTTTGTTGTGCTAAGAATCTACAATGTTAGTAAGAGCGGTGTGGCAAGAGTAATTTTTTGATGAATCCTGACTGGTTATCAATTAAAAGATTGTAGTTTCTAGGTGATGGCTAATGTGTTTTTGTACATGTTTTTCGAGAGGTTTGGATATAATTGATAACACTCATATTGACCTGTAGTTACATAGGTTTGAAGAGTCACCAGACTTATGACAAGGAATGACTTTGGCCAATGTGAATCGAGATTGGAAATGACATTTTGCAATACACAAGCTATAGACATAAGTGAGTGTTTTCAGTTATTAAAGGAGCTGCGATTTTAAGAATTTTTCCATCCAAACCACCTGGACCATGACTGTTTTTGTTTTAAGTGTTGAAGGGATAGAGAAGAGAGAGAGAGAGAGAGAGAGAGAAGAGAGAGGAGAGAGAGAGAGGAGAGAGAGAGAGAGAGAGAGAGAGAGAGAGAGAGAGAGAGAGAGCTCAGGCTAAAAAGGGATGGGAAATTTTGAATCACAGGAAAGGCTATCTCTTATCATTCTAAACTGTGTTCAATATTTCAATAGACAAAGTATTTATTAAAAAAAAAAGATATTTGTTTAATCATACGTTTTAACAGTTTGGTGTGTGTGTGTGTGTGTGTGTGTGTGTGTGTGTGTGTGTGTGTGTGTGTGTGTGTGTGTGTGTGTGTGTGTGTATA
Source organism: Stramonita haemastoma (assembly GCA_030674155.1). Taxonomy (NCBI): domain Eukaryota; kingdom Metazoa; phylum Mollusca; class Gastropoda; order Neogastropoda; family Muricidae; genus Stramonita; species Stramonita haemastoma. The sequence goes on from JASPKP010002133.1 coordinate 20,262, forward strand.
CAAGCCATGTGCGAGTCTGTGGGTGCGTGGGCATACTGGTGTGTACACGAATGTTTGTGATTTTATTTGGGTAAGTTTACAACTGGCTGAGGTATTGCTGACTTGTGGGTGCTCTTTATACTGTGATGGGTGCGTGCTGATGTTCAAAACCTGTGTTGTGCTATAATGTTGATATTATTTTTACGTGGTCTTTGTTTTTATATATGGCCTGTAACCCTCCGGAATTTTCTGTTTTAGAGATAATAAAGTAATTTGAATTTGAACGCACGCACGAGCGTACGCACGCACACGCGCGCGCACGCACGCATGCATGCAAGCACACACATAGTCATGCACGCATGCCTACACACACGCATGCTCCCGCACATGCACACAGGTAGACAGAGAGACAGACAGACACACACACACACACACAGACACACACACAGACACACACACACACACACACACACACACACACACACACACACACACAGACACACAGACACACAGACACACAACACACACACACACACACACACACACACACACTCACTCACTCACGGGGACGGGATAGCCTAGTGGTCAGAACATTGCGCTCGCAATTTGACGACCCGGTTCGATTCCTGTTCGAGGACATTTTTCTCCTGGAGTTAACATCAGTGCTGACTCCACTCTCCCCAAAAGTCCTTCGGATGAGACTGTAAACCGAGGCCCCGTGTGCGAACGAACGCAGAACATCTTGCGCACACGTTAAATCCTGTTCCGCTTTTTGTAAGAGTAGGCCATCGTGTGCCGATGGGAACAGATGGCATTTACAGAACTGCATACACACGGGGACTGGATGTAAAAAAAATAAGAGTGCTTATCCCATTATCGTCGATATAAAAAAATAAAACAAATTAAAAAAAAAAAAAAAAAAAACTCACTCACTCACTCACTCACTCACTCACACGCGCGCGCTTAAGAACACACACACAGACACACATGCATGCATGTGTGCGTGTACACACACACACACACACACACACACACACACACACACACACACAACACACACAGAATTTGACCTTACTCATTTTGTACCTACAGAAATGTCAGCCAGTGGAGGACAGCTGCATAAGCAGAAGAGGGAAGCACCCGTCTCAGGTTTAAGAGGCGAACTCCATGACGCAACCGACAGCCCAGGTCCCTAGTGATGTACAGTGTTTTACCAGATTGTGAATCACAACGTCTGCTTCAGCAATGAAAAGAATAGTATAGTAGTGTTTCAACTGTACTGAACTTTGAATAACTTAACAAACAAAAAATTTGGTAAATAAAAAAAGACATTATAGAGAAAGATGCCTAGCACATCAAATTTTGATTCAGATTCAGACTATCTTATTGTAATAAAACTGATGCAGACTTAACTCACACAACAGAAGAAGCAATATATTGTAATTGTGCTCTTTCCATCACTGAAATAGAAATGACTAAAATGTAAAGAGAATAAACTAAGGAACAAAAACATGAATTTTCTGTGTCATGCTGCCAGTCATGCGCAGTTAAACACATATAGGTTACAATGCAGCAACTTCCAGCACACTCACGCTATCTCTCCAATCAACCAGAGACCACTCCAAGTTAAATTCCTTCTCCCTCTAAACAGGAATTTATTTCTGATAAACAATGTATCATTTCTTTTGTCCTTGGTAGTACATATTAATATATTACATCATATATACCTTTAATTTTAGGCACCGAAATCGCATTTAATTAATTACACAAAGTCTGGATGATTAGGCCAGAAATAAAGTCAACTTTCAAGACTTTTGAGAACTTTCTCTGTTCTTTCAAGGTGTGATCAAACATCTTGGATTTCAAGTATGGTAATATTTTATAGTAATGAAGAGGGATATCGTCTTTTATCATATGTCTTCCTCTGCCGTCAAAGAAGGATCAATAGATTGGAAGTTATGTCTGAGTTGGAGATCACTCACCTTAATGTACTCGTCCATCAATGGCCTATATCTCTCTCAGTCCCAACAGTTTAGCTCGATGGGCAGTTCGATCTCTCACTCGTCAGGCCCCACACTGCCCCATCCAAAGGCAAAACTTTGAAGCTTAGCTTTAATCTTAAAACTACAACTTGGGTGAGTACATTTTACCTAGCCAATCACCACCCAGTAGTGATGAGAGGCTACAGGACATTAAAACTGGTGAGTGGTAATTCAATCACCTCTATATACAATCGCAACCCTACTACGTAATTAGGAAAGAAACGCTCTTATATGTACTCAGAAAAATATTGGTATTTTCTAAAACAAAAAGATTCGCCACTTTTGTACCTGGTGGACAATTGTGATTTGCAATTATGCTGGTTTGTTTGTACAGAGTCGGGCATTGTGTATCGGTTTAAATTTTGAATTAGCAGTTAATTGTTACATGATCATATATGACATATTCACGAAGTAAATGAAATGTGTATTCTATTTTAGTCACAGTATTGCCATTTGTAGAAATTCTTCATATGATGATTGTGTTCACAGCTCTGATGTTTCTATGACTAGGGTTTATATTCCTCTGTTATATATTCCTCCGGTACAGGATGAAATAACTTTGAATTGCAAACTCTTGCTTCTGACAATCCCGAAGTATTTTATACAAAATCATAAACTTTTTTTTAAAACAAGAGCTACATAACAGTGAATGTGAAAGCATTTATCACATAAAGATACTACAACATGGTATCTGAATATTGGCGCGGTTCGATTCTCATTCGAGGAGATTTTCCCCCGGAGTTAACATCAGTGCTGACTCCATTCTCCCAAAAAGTCCTTAAGATGAGACTATAAGCCGAGGCCCCGTGTGAGAACGCACGAGAACATCTTGCGCACACGTTAAATCCTGTTCCGCTTTTCGCAAGAGTAGGCCATTGTGTGCCGGTGGGAAGATATTTAAAAAACAGCATTACACGGGGACTGGATGTAAAAAAGCACATGAGTGCTTATTCCATTATCCTCGATAAAAAAAAAAAATAACACGTACACACACACACACGCACGCACACGTACGCACGCACGCACGCACGCATGCACACAAACACACACACACACACACACACACACACACCCCTCACGCACACACACACACACACACACACCTCACGCACGCACACGCACGCACGCACGCACGCACACACACACACACACACACACACACACACACACACACACACACACACACACACACACACACACACCACGCAGGTAAGCTTGCATGCACATGAAAACACACACGCCCAGCGTTTTTCTGTTTGTATAAACATTTTTCTTGTTCGTTTTACTCTGTTCTGAGAAATGTGCATCTGTAGAGGCGGCATTTTTCAAAACATTTTTCTTCCATCTGCTTCAAGTCCAAACACAGGATGAAGTGAGCATGACTGAGGTGTGGACAGCTCACAGACATCTGTCACTGATGAGCACCACGCCGTCGTCTGTTCCTCCCACAGCACATGATCTTGATGAACTCCTCCCTGAACCTCCTCCCGGTCAGACAGTACAGGTAGAAATTGATGGCCGTGTTGACGTCGCTGAGGACATTACAGATAAAAATAATGAAAAACATCAAAGCATGCTGATAATTTGATATCTTATTTTCATAAAATACTTGAAAATAAAGCAGCATGTAAGCCAATGACCCTGGCAGAGTCAATACCAGAAAAGTCACGGACACCACAATACAGTCACTGTCACAGACCTGGCTGCTTTTTCACGAACTTGAACTTGTTCAGCATCTCCTTGGCTGAGGACTTTGCCGGCTGCTTTGACTGATTGATTGAGTTTCCAGATCAGAACAGTGTTTGACACAGCCATGATGATGAAGGGCAACAGACTGTAAAATACTAGGTCAATGTAAACGAATATTTTTGAAATGAAATATTGATAGTCCGCGTTAGTTTGTGACCTACATGAACAACGCTTACCTTGAGAATTACAATGTAACTGGTGTCCATAAAGATAATGTGAATACACAATAGCAAAGAACACAACGATTCCCAATATCAGTAAACGAACTCTTCGGCGTGTGCACAGTATGTTGACACGATGTGGCCACACAACAGACAGTGCTCTGTGTACAGTCATACAGACCAGAAACCAAGCACTGATAACCATGCAACTCGTGTAAATCCACTCAGTAACTTTACGGACCACAGTGTGTGTGCATACAGTCTTATACCAAACACAAATCCAATCCATTCTAGCAGTGGTACCATCAGAAGATACATCAAG
>JASPKP010002134.1:0-24514 GCA_030674155.1 Stramonita haemastoma
TGCGGTTTTTTTTTTGGGCGTTGGAGGGGACCCTCAATTGGGCCCCGGTGCCCCCAATTTTGTATTTCCTTTTGGGGGTTGTAGGGGTGTTTTTTTCCTACACTGTACCATGTTTTTTTGGCCCCCAAAAATTTTGGGGGTTTTACAAGGGGGTTTCCCTTTTTTTGGGGCTGTGGGGTCGCCCATTCCGTCCAAAATAAAAAAGGCTTTTGAAAGTTTTCATAGAAGAAAACGGGGGGTTCCCCGGGCCGGAACTCCGGGAAAAGTGCGGGGGGGAAGGGGCCCAAAAAGGCCTTCCGTCGCATTTTTTCGAAAGGGGGCTTTAGCTTAAGGGGGGGGAGGGTGGGGATGCAAAGCGCGCGTGCGCGCGTTTTTTTGGGGTTTTTTTGGGGGGGGGTTTTGGGGTTTGGGGGTTTGGGCGGGGGAAGGGGGCCCTGCAGATTGCCCTGGTGCATGATTTGTTTTGATAAATTTTTTTGATGGGCGTTGTAGGGGGCGTTTTTCCTACACTGTCCATGTTTCTAGGCCCCCAAACTTGGCTGTGTACAAGCGGGGTTGCCATCTTCGGGGCTGTGGTGTCGCCACAGTTTTCCCTGCCCCCACACATCAAAAATGCTTGTAAAGATTGTATGCATACGAAGTAAGAAATATCGGGCTGAGTGCCGCGGGGCGATCCGAACGCCGGAAAAGTAGCGGGGCACGGGTCCGAAAACGGCCTTCCCTCGCATTCTCTCGGAAACTGGCTCTTTAGCTTATGCATGGGAGGGTGGTATGCATGCGTCCGTGCGCGCGTTCGGCCCTGGTGTTGTCCGTGTTGGCGGTTGTTTGTGTTTGGGCTTTGGCGAGGGGACCTCATGCAGATTGCTCTGTGCATGAATTTGTGATCTTATTTCACTTTGATGGCGTTGTAGGGGGTCGTTTTTGCCTACACTGTAACATGTTTCTAGCAGAAACTGGCTGTGTACAAGCGGGGTTGCCATCTTGCGGGGCTGTGTGTCCCACAGTTCCAAGTGGCCTCACACATCGAAAAATGCTTGTAAAGAATTGTAAATGCCATAGAGTAAATACGGTCTAGGTGCCACTGGGGTCCGGAACTGCGGAACAATCGGCAAGGGCCGAAAAACGTGCGCTCCGTCGCAATCTCTTCGGAACTGCTTCTTAGCTTTGCATAGGGTAGGGTGGGGTATGCATGCGCGCGTGCGCGCGATCGCTGGTGTTGTGTGTGCGTGTTGTTTGTGTTTGCGCAGCGTGTGGAGGGACCCTGCCAGAATTGCCTCTGGTGTCATATACATGTGGGATATTATACCTTGATGGGCGTTGTAGGTCGTTTTTTTTTTGCCCTACACTGTACACATGTATCTAGGGCGAAGAAACTGGCCTTTGTACAAGCGGGGTGCATATTCGGGCTCGTGGTGGTCGCACAGTTCCATGCCACACACATCAAAATGCTTCGTAAAGATTGTAATGCTAGAGTAGAATAACGGTCTAGGTGCCCTGGTCTCGAGACTGCGGAAAGTGCGGGGGCAAGGGGTCGAAAACTGTATACGGCCTTTAGCCGTCGCATCTCGTTCGGAACTGCTTCTTCTAGCTTAATGCATGGGAGGGTGGGTATGCATGCAGCGCGTGCGCAAGCGTTCGCTGTGTTGGATTGTGTGCGGCTGTTTGTTTTGGCGTGTGAGAGGCGGACCCTGCAGATTGCCGGCATGGTGCGATGATATTGTAGTGATATATCCTTTGATGCGTTGTAGGGTCGTTTTTTGCAACTACTCTGTACCATTTTGCTAGGAGAAAACTTGCCTTGTACATGCGGGTTGCCACAACATTCGGGGCTGATGCGCCCACAGTTTCCAGTGCCACACGACACTCAAAATGCTTGTAAAGATTGTAATGCATAGAGTAGAAATAAAGTCTAGGTCCCTGGGCCGAACTGCGGAAAGTGCGGGGCAATGGTCCCGAAAACGGACCATTCCGTCGCAATCTCTTCGAACTGCTCATTAGCTTAGTGCATGGAGGGTGGTATGCTATGCGCGACACACAGCGCGTTCGCTGTTTGTGTGTGCGGTTGTTGTGGTTTGGGCGTGTGAGGGACCCTCAGATTCCACTTGGTGCATGATATTGGTGATATTATCATTTGATGCGTTGTAGGGGTCGTTTTTGCCTACACCTCGTAACCACAGTGTTTCTAGCGACAACGTTGCTGTGTACAGAGCGGGTTGCCATCTTCGGGCTGTGGTGTCGCCACATTCCAAGTTGCCTACACACATCAAAAATGCTTGTAAAGATTGTTATGCTTAGTATAGAATAACGGTCTAAGTGAGCCCCTGGGTCCGGGAACTGCGGAAAAGTGCGGGCAAGGTCCGAAAACGGCCTTCCGTCGCATCTCTTATCTGTCATTCGGAACTCGCTATCTTTACTATGCATGGGAGGGTGGGTATAGCATGCGCGCGTGCTGCGCGTTCGCTGAGTGTTGGTGTGTGCGGTTGTTTTGTGTTTGAGCGTGTGGAGGGACCCAGCAGATTGCCCTGTGCATGATATTGTGTGATATAATCCTTTGATAGCCGTTGTAGGGGTCGTTTTTTGCCTTCACTGTACCATGTATCTAGCGAGAAACTTGGCTGTGTACAAGCGGTTGCCATCTTCGGCTAGTGGTGTTCGCTCACATTCCATGCCACACACAACTCAATACCTCAAAAAATGCTTGTAAAGATTGTATGCAAGTGCTTAGAAGACGGTCCTAGGTGCCCTTGGACCGGCAACTGGGCGGAAAAAAGTGCGGGGGCAAGGGACCGAAAAACGGCCTTACCGGTCTGCAAGCTCTTCGAAGTCTGCTTCTTAGCTTATGCATGGGAGGTGGGTATGCAAGCGCGCGTGCGCCGCGTTCGCGTGGTGTTGTGTTGCGGATTGTTTGTGTTTGCGTCGGTGGAGAGGGACACCGCAGATTGCCTGGTGCATGATAGGTATGATATGATCCTTTGAAGAGGACGATGTAGGGTCAGTATTTTGCCTACCAGCTGTACCATGTTTCTAGGCTGAGAAACTTGGCTGTAGTACAAGCGGGTTGCCATCTTCGGGCTGTGGTGTCGCCACAGTTTCCAGTGCCATCACACATCAAAAATGCTTGTAAAAGATTGTATGCATCAGAGTAGATACGTCGTAAGTGTGCACTCTGGGCGTCCGGAACTGCGGAAAGTGCGGGGGCATGGTCCGAAGAACGCCTCCGTCCATCTCTTAGTGAACTGCTATCATTGGTTGCTTGTGAGTGGTGCAATGAGGAGGTACGCTGCGCGCGTGCGCGCGTTCGCTTGGAGTTTGGTGTGTGCGTTGTTTCTGTTGGGCTGTGGAGGGGACCCTGCCTGCAGATGTGTGCCTAGGTGCATATGATTGAGTATATTATCCATTGATGGGACGTTGTCAGGGGTACGTTTTTTTTTTTTGCCTACACTGTACCATGTTTCTCAGGCGAGAAACTTGGCTGTGTACAAAAGCGGGTGACCATCTTCGGGCTGTGGTGCTCGCCACAGTCCATGCCACACACACATCAAAAATCCTCTGTAAAGACTTGTAATGCATAGAGTAAATAATACAGTCTAGTGCCCGGGTCCGGAACTCGCGGAAAAGTGCGGGGGCAAGGTCCGAAACGCCTAGCGCGTCGCATCTCTCGGAAACAGTAGGCTTGTCTCTCCTCCTCGCTTATGCGCGAGCGTATGGCCACTGGTGATCACTTGCATATGCGACGATCTGCGCGCCGCGTCTTCGCTGGTGATTGGTGTGTGCGTCTCTGCTTCATGTAGAGTAGAAGGCGTGTGTAAGAGGCGAACTCTTGCTCAAACCGAGCGACATTGCCGCTGATGTGTCGACTATGATTACAGTGTACCCTTAATCCTTCGTCTAGGACTTTGTTGATTGTGTGTTTCGATGACTGGTGTGCGTGAGGGGGCGAACAACTGCGCGTCGATGCTATGTCTACGAGAACTTATGGTCTGGGTATGTACTCTACTGGGATATAGTCATCAGTACATTCGAGAGAGTATGTGTTCATGTAGGTAGTGTACGCGATCTATCGTAGTTCGTGCAGTCCGAGCCTCACGGTTACGTGCTAGAAGAGCTAGTTGTCTGCAGTAGAAGACATTAAGATCTATAGATACATAAGAGTAATTTCAGACATCGAGTTGAGCGGTGTCTCAGGGGGAGTGATAAGTACAACCTCTGGGGATTCTGGTGTCGTCAATATCGAGGGCTGTAAAGGTAACAGAGTGAGGTGGTGGTTCTTCATTTGTACTCTTTCAATATTTTAAGGTTTCGAGAGCGAGACAAAGGTGAGTCGCCGACTAATACTGACGCCTAGTACTCGTCCATTGCTTCAATCGTGATTAAATAGCTTGATATCTGTGCATACCTGTTAGCATAGTCGCCATCGGAGAGCGACGGAGTGTACATGCACCGCTGCCTATCAGTCTGAGCAGCTAGCTATGATACATAAAACGAGACATCGCTCGTTGAGTGTGGTGTATGCTAGTGAGTGTGAGAGATGTTTAGCGATGAGAGAGAGAGCACGATTGCTGCATGATCATGTCTGCTCTGTATGCTTATACAGAGTTACTATGGGGGAGGGAAGTGTAGGATGAACAGTGGGGGGGGATTGATTTATGTTATTATTTTATGTTACGAGGATATTGGAATTAAGCCACTATTCGTGCTTGATCTTAGGTATTACAGTACTCATTCTCTGTGCGCGCTACACTGAGATCTCCTATCGGACATTATCTAGAAGACAATGCTAATCTGTAGACTGCGCTCGTACCCAAACTAGAGGGCCCTACTCTTAGATAAGTGGAACAGGATTGAACGTGTGCGCAAGATTTTATGCGTGCTTTGACCATTGAGGGTCCTTGAGTCTTTAATAGTCTCATTCTGCGAAAGGTGTCACTGATTCGCAGCACAGTGAAGTCAGCACTGATACTTCTATCCGGGTCCATGTGGATGATCAGAGTCCCACAATTCCAATGCACGAAATGCACAATCAGAAATATCATATGAGAATCAATAGAGATTCAAGATCATAGAGTGCCGGAGCGCAAGAACGCACAGTGTCTACTGACGAGCTAGCTCTCTGGGTATGTGTCTCGTCAGCGTGCTGTGCGTAGTGATGATGCGACTGTGTAGCTGTGGAGGAGCGTATGGAGTGGTCGTCATCAGAATCGAGCCAGTAAGACACAGATTCAGACTAGTCTCGTGAGCTGAACTGAGTGGCTTCTTACTAGGGACATGTGGGATGCATGATGGATAGATGTAGTGGTATAGTCGCACATGCTGGCCGATGAGATAGGAGAGGTCGTATGACTAGCGTGAAATCTGTAACCGTCACTCTCTACGCTCACGAGGTGAGAGGAAGAGATCGTAGACAAGGAGACAAAACACAATGTCTATAAGGCGAGTTTGGGCAGTCAGCTAGGAGTGCAGACACCACATGCAGCACTCGAAACCCCGTCGTGACATGATATTGTGTGATATTATTACACTTACTGATGGCGTCACGTTGATTCACGAGCGATCCGACTCATTATTTTGCCTACCAACTCCTCTACACCTCACGTTCCACGGCACGAACAGACACCATTCGGCTGATGTACAGCAGGGAGTTTCGCCCATCTTCGAGCTAGTGCAGTCTCTGCCACAGTGCGCGACGAACCACACAAACAGCAAAAACACATGCTTGTAAAGACTATGATAAATGCATAGAGTATACGACACATCGGTCTGATTTACCTGGGTTCACAGGACACACATGCCGGAAAAGTCGGCGGGGGCAAGGGTCCGAGCAACACGCCTACATCACCCTTAGCTACAGCACTCATCTCTACGACACTACACGCCTACTCTATCTAGCATTCACACTGACTAGCACACACAGGGTGCGAGCACAACTACAGACCACTGAGCGACACTGCAGAACGCAGTCGTCAGCTGGTGTTGGTTGTGCATGCGCGATTGTTTGTGCACTATCATCGGAGCGATGCGGATGGGGACCCTACACAGTGCCCTGGGCATGACCCAAAATTCTGATGGTGATATTATCCTTCTGATGCCGCTTGGATGAGGGTCGTTATAATTGCTACACTGTACATGTTGTCTAGCGAGAAACTTGGGCCTGTAGTACAAGCGGCGGTTGCCACATTCCCGGGCTTTGGTGTCCAGCCACAAACAGACACACACATCGCAGTAGCCACACACATCAACACACTGACTTACGATAAACACTCACTATGTATGTCCATCACCGATAGTACTGCAGATAATACTAGTCACTGGCATTGTATTAGACGCCTCAAGGTCATCTTAGGATACGTAAGCCAGAGTAACACAGATTGCCGGCGCGTAGCACAACAACGAAATTCCAGTACTACAATAATGGTGGGACACAATCACAAGAGATGACTTCGAACCATGCTATGAATGTCTCACAGTCTGGAAAGGCGAGTCGTCATAGTGAGGAGAAGAAGGAAGAGGAATAACATGACACGACGAGAGACAGCCAAACATAAGGTTCTAGCGTTTCGTGTAGCTAGCCAGTTAGACAGCGACATCAACTGATATACTCAGACTAGAATAAGCTCTATACGAGCCTGGGTAAATACAGTATATAGAAGAGGCAGGCGCCTGTCAGACTTGTCACACAGAGCAGAACAGCACCATGACATCATTCAAATTAGTCAGCGATATTATACCTTTGAATTAGAAACGCGTTGTAGAAGCGACATATCACCTCTGAGCACTACTAGACTTTGTCTGAGCTTATATGTCTTAGTCATACGACGAGAACTTGGCTCAAGAATCTGATCCTCGCGGGGCCACATGAAGCCAAATGTTCAGGAGAAAAATAAAATATACTAGCAAGTATGGCGCGTAGGAGAATTGAATGGATCGACCACGCGTGTCTAAAACTCAGTCTTACTGCCATTGTTCTCTTTTTAGCGCGATCACGATCTATTTCTACACAATGATCGTATCTGTCGTCTTCTGAGAATACACAGAGATGTCACAATATATGTGGCGGCTCCAGATCTGCGCCTTGAAGTGTTGCGCGGACTGCAGAGCGAGAACAAATGCGGTAGGAGAGGTCAAAGGTTATAAATAGCATTGAGGTCGTCAGAGAAAATAGAGACGGAACGCTTACCGTCGCCTTTATGCTTTTCTCAACTACGGCACATCATGCTGCTCTAGCGGTAGTGAGACAATGAAGTAAGGTAATAGAGGGGTCGGGTGAGGTTATCGCATCGCTCTACTGCGACATAGTCGTTGCGCAGCGATGTTGGTTGTGTGCGATTTGTCTTCTTTTTGAAGCGTGTGGAGGCGGAGCTTGCAGATTGAGCCGCTGGCTGCGATGATATTTGTGATATATTTAAAGTTTAATAATATATACTATTATTAATCCTTTGATGGGGCGTTGAGATAAGGTACGTTTTTGCCATACACTGTAAACATTTTACTAGGCGAGAACTTGCAATCGTGTAACTAGGCGGGATATCGCCCATCAATCTATAACAGAGTATCGTAGGAGATGTGTATCAGCACAAGTAAAGAAACTATATCAACCATCTTGAGCGCACTAATACCATACATCATGTCTTTCATCACACAATAATATGACGTTCGAGCTATGCAGTCTACTGATATGTCAGTCATATTGAGATGTATTATGTGAATGTGTTTACAATGGAGTTTGTACGGTCATAGAAGTTTGAAATCTAGAGGCTATCACTGATTGATGTGTTATTGAATTTTTCATCTGCGAGAGTCTATGTGGGGAGTGTCGGGATTACATGTAAAAGCGTGTGATGAGATACTCGGTGAAGCGATGGGCTACAATGCGCTCAAAACGAGCAGGACACAATATTGCGTCGGCTCTGTCTGCTAGGAACAAGATCGACTTCAATCTCAATTAGACTATCGCAGTGAGCAGCAGGGTGGTATAAAACGACATTATCATGGCAGCTAGGTCGTCGATGGCAGGGCTGATTCGCTGGTGGACAGTGAGAGCACAATTACGTTCAGATGGTCGTGGTCTAGATTTCTATTAGAAGCTGAGTGGCGATACGAGATGGAAATAGAGTAGAGGACTCAGAGCGAAGAGCAGATGTGCTCGACGGTCGATGTGCGAGAGAGAGATATTGAGCTGTGAAGTGTATTGAAGAGAGACGCTCTTGAGTGCGACCATGTAGGGTCGTATTTCCGCTTAGACGAAGAGCTTGCTGAGTGATACTGAGCTGTTGTTAGTACATGAGGCAGAAAAGCTAGACTAGGAGAGCATTGTTGAAAATTAGCAATGGAAGTAGTAAAGACACATTGATGGGGTGTTGCGGGAGATGGGGGGGAAATTCGTATGTAATGCGTAGATAGAAAATGCATACATAAAGATAATATAAATTGATCAGCGACTGTACTGAGAGAGGAGGAGGAAAGAGGGTGAATAGACATTAGAATAAGATGTATATGATAGCATATTGATTGGGGGAGGGCAGGAGGATTGGGGGGGGGGGGTGGGGGACAAGGTAAAAGGCACGAGAGATATGGGTTCGATGGTATATGTAAAAGAGGCACGAAATGGTTCATGAGACTTAAATGAGGTGTCACGATGCGAGACGTAGGGTTAGATGAGGTATGGTATCAATGAATGTTGTACTACGTGGAGGATGGAATGTATGGGATTAGTAGTACATATGTTTGGTGTGGTTAGCGGGATTGGCATGGTATGACGACTGATGCTTGAGCATGGGAGGTAAGTTGAGAAAGTGTTATTGAGGTAGAGGGGATGGCGAGGACGGGGAGTGTGGTACAAAGTGTGCACTGAGGAGAGTGAACGTGAGGGGAACTTAGAAAAGTTCTTAAATAGGAAGGAGGTAGTTGTAACATCTTGGGTGACTGAAGGGGTTGAGTGGTGTGTGGTGGGAAGTCGAGCGAGTTAAGTGTGGATGTGGGAGTTTATGACGTGTAGTGTCAAATATATAGGGTGGGGGGGGGAAAGAGGGGAAGTATGGGAGAAGGGGAGGGGGGAGGGGTGGGGGGGTAATTTGAGTATGCGAGCGCAGAGATTTTTTAGGGTTTTAGGTTGATTGTATAGTTGTTTTAAGAGGAGTGTAAATGGAATTATGAGTTTTTGTGAGGGATAGGTAAGATTTTAGAGGAAGGAGATTAGATAGTTATGATTAGGGTTATTTGATTGGGTTGGGATTGATTAAGATGAAGAGTTCGCTGTGTTGGTGTGTGCGTTTTTTTTGTGGCTGTGGAGGGACACTGCTGATTGCAAACTGGTGCATATATTGTGTGATATTATCCTTTTGATGGGCGTTGTAGGGTCGTTTTTGCCTACACTGTACCATTGTTTCTAGGTGGGCGAAAACTTGGCTGGTACCAAGCGGGTTGCCATCTTCGGGGCTGTGGTGTCGCCACAGTTCCAGTGCCACACACATCAAAAATGCCTGATAAAGATTTGTATCATAGAGTAGAATACGGTCTAGGTCCCGGGGTCCGGAACTGCGGAAAAGTGCGGGGGACAAGGGTCCGAAAACGGCCCTTCCTCGCAATCTCTTCGGAACTGCTCTTTAGCATTATGCATGGGAGGTGGGTATTGCATGCGCGCAGTGGCGCGCGTTCGCTGGTGTTTGGTGTTGCGGGTTTTTTGTTTGGGCTGGGAGGGGACCCATGCAATACTTGCCCTGTGCATGAATTAATGTGTGATATAACCTTTGATGGGCGTAGTAGGGGTCGTTTTTTGCCTACACTGATACCCATGTTTCTAGCGAGAAACCTTGGCTGTTTACAAGCGGGTTGCCCATCTTCGGGCTGTGGAGTCCTGCCACAGTTCCAGTGCCACACACAATTTAACCATCAAAAATGCTTGTAAAGATTGTATGCATAGAGTAAGAATACGTCAGGTGCCCTGGTTCCGGAACTGCGGAAACGTGCTGGGGCAAGGGTTCTCGAAAAACGGCCTTCCGTCGCAAACTCATCGGAAACTTGCTTCTTTAAGCTTAATGCATGGGAAGGGTTGGGTAGCATGCGCGCGTGCGCGCGTGTCGCTGGTGTTGGTTGTGTGGCGTTGTTTGTGTTTGGGCGTTGGAGGGGACCCCTGCAGATTGCCCAGGTGCATGATATGTGTGATATAAATATCCTTTGAATGGGCTTGTAGGGGTCGTTTTTTTGCCTACATCTGTACCATGTATCTAGGCGAGAAACTTGGCTGTGTACAAGCGGGTTTGCCATCTTCGGGCTGAGGTGTCGCCACAGTTCCAGTGCCACACACATCAAAAAATGCTTGTAAAGAATGTATGCATAGAGTAAGAACTGTCCTAGGTGCCCTGGGTCTCGAACTGCGAAAAAGTGCGGGGGGCAAGGGTCCGAAAAACGGCCTTCCGCCGCATCCTCTTCGGAACGCTCTTTAGCTTATGCATGGAGGGTGGGTTATGCATGCCGCGCGTGCGCGCGTTTCGCTGGTGTTGGTGTGTGCGGTTGTTTGTGTTTGGGCGTGGGAGGGACCCTGCAGATTGCCCTGGTGCATGATAATGTTTGATATTATCCTTTTTGATGTCGTTGTAGGGGTCTTTTTTTGCCTACACTGGACCCATGTTTCCTAGGCAAAACTTGCCTTGTACAAGCGGTTGCCATCTTCGGGCTGTGGTGTGCCACAGTTCCAGTGCACACACATCAAAAATTGCTTGTAAAGATTGTATGCATAGAGTAGAATACGGTCTAGTCCCTGGGGTCCGGAACTGCGAAAAGTGCGGGGGCAAGGGTCCGAATACGGCCTCCTCGCATCTCTTCCGGAACTGCTTCTTAGCTTATGCATGGTAGGGTGGGTATGCATGCGCGCGTGCGCGCGTTCGCTGGTGTTGGTTTGCGGTGTTTTGTGTTTGGGGGCCTGTGGAGGGACTCGCCCTGCAGATTGCCCTGGTGCATGAATGTTATATATCCTTGATGGGCGTTGTAGGGTCGTTTTTGCCTACACTGTACCATTTTCTAGGCGAAGAACTTGGCTTGTACAACGGGGGTTGCCATCTTCGGGCTGTGGTGTCGCCCACGGGCAGGGGGCAGTTCCATTGCCACACACATCAAAATGCTTGTAAAGATGGTATGCATAGAGGTAGAATACGTCTAGGTGCCCTGGGGGTCCCGGAACTGCGGAAAAGTGCGGGGCAAGGGTCCGAAAACGCCTTTCCGTCGCATCTCTCGAACTGCTTCTTTAGCTTATGCATGGGAGGTGGGTATGCATGCTCGCGTGCGCGCGTTCGCTGGTTTGGTGTGTGCGGTTGTTGTGTTTGGGCGTTGGAGGGAACCTGCAGATTGCCCTGGTGCATGATAATTGTGTGATATTATCCTTTGAATGGCTTGTAGGTCGTTTTTTGGCCTCCAACACTATACCATGTTTTCTAGACGAGAAACTGGCTGTGTACAATCGGGGTATGCCATCTTCGGGGCTGTGGTGTCGCCACAGTTCACATGCCAAACACATCAATAATGCTTGTAAAGATTGTATGCATAGAGTAAATACGCCTAGTGCCCCTGGCCGACTGCGGAAAAGTGGCGTGGGGCAAGGGGTCCGAAAAACGGCCTTACCGTCGCATCTCTTCGGAACTGCTCTTTAGCTTATCATGGGAGGGAGGGTAGCAGCGCGCGTGCGCGCGTTTCGCTGGTGTTTGGAGTGTGCGGTTGGTTTGTGTTTGGGCGTGTGGAGGACCCTGCAGATGCCCTGGTAGCATGATATGTGTGATATTATCCTTTGATGGCGTTGTATGGGGTCGTTTTTCGCCCTACTCTGTACCAAGTTTCTAGGCGAGACACTTGGCTGTGTACAAGCGGGGTTGCCATCTTCGGGGCTGTGGTGTCCGCCACAGTTTTTCCAGAGCCACACACATCAAAAATGCTTGTAAAGATTGATGCATAGATTAAATAAACGGTCTAGGTGCCCTGGTCCGGAACTGGCGGAAAAGGCGATTCGGACCCACACACTTTCCCAGGGCATCTGAGTCTTCTACCTTGCAAACTACGCTTCGAGCGTCCGGAAGGGCGACCCCGCCGCATGGCAACCGCACCCTGCCAGATAATGCTAAAATCCTAAGGAACGATGCCTATCGAACCTTGCCCCCCGCATTCCGCGTTCCGACCCACACAGACGTTCCCTCACACTCAAGCTTTAATGGCATGACATGCACCCAGCCCGAAATGGCACCTGTCAACCACTTCTCGCAACATGGTACTAGCACCCTAAGCATCAAAGGATATTCACACAATATCATGCACAGGGCAACTGCAGGCCCCTCCACACGCCCAAACACAAACAACGCAAACCAACACCAGCGAACGCGCGCACGCCGCATGCATACCCACCCTCCATGCATAAGCTAAAAGCAGTTCCGAAAAGATCACGAAGCCTTTCGACCCTGCCCCCCGCACTTTCCGCATTCCGACCCAGGGCACCTAGACCGTATTCTCTCAGCATCAATCTTTACAAGCTTTTTGAGTGTGCACGGAACGTGGCGACACCCAGCCCCGAAGTGCAACCCCGTTTACAGCCAAGTTTCGCCTAGAAACATGGTACAGTGTAGAAAAACACCCCTACACGCCATCAAAGATAATATCACACAATATCATGCACCAGGGCAATCTGCAGGGTCCCCTCCACACGCCCAAACACAAACAACCGCACACACCAACCACCCAGCGAACGCGCGCACGCGCGCATGCATACCCACCCTCCCATGCATAAGCTAAAGAAGCAGTTTCCGAAAGATGCACGGAAGGCCGTTTCGGACCCTTGCCCCCCGCACTTTTCCGCAGTTCCGACCCCAGGCACCTAGACCGTATTCTACTTATGCATACAATCTTTACAAGCATTTTTGATGTGTGTGGCACTGGAACTGTGCGACACCAAGCCCCGAAGATGGCAACCCCGCTTGTACACAGCCAAGTTTCTCGCCTAGAAACATGGTACAGTGTAGCAAAAAACCCCTACAACGCCCATCAAAGGATAATATCACCAATATCATGCACCAGGGCAATCGCCAGTCCCCCCCACAAACGCCCAACACAAAACCGCAACACCCAACCGGAACCGCCACCCGCAGCAAACCCCAAACCCATGCATAGCAACAGCGCCGACGCAGTTCGACCAGGCCGTTCGACCCTTGCCCCGCACTTTTCCGCATTTGACCCCAGGGCACTAGACGTAATCTACCACATACAATCTTACAAGATGTTCCCGTTGTTGAGCCAACTTGGCTGACAACAGCCCGAAGAGCAACCCCCTGTACACAGCCAAGTTTCTCGCCTAAACATGGTACAGGGCAAACGACCCCTACAACGCCCACAAAGAAATATCACACAATACACACCAGGCAATCTGCAGGTCCCCCACACGCCCAAACACAAACAACCCACCACCAAACAGCAACGCGCAGCGGCAAGCATACCCGACCCTCCCTCGAACAAGACGCATTCCGAAAGATGCCGAAGGCCGTCGGACCTAGCCCCGCACTTTCCAATTTCAACACTATGGCTGCCGTAATTCACTCATCAACATCTTACAAGCAATTGATGTGTGGCCGGAACTGCGACACACGCCCCGAAGATGCAACCCCCTGTACACAGCCAAGTTCTCGCTAAAAATGTACGTGTGGCAAAAACGCCCCACACCCAAAAGATAACACCAATCATCACCAGGAAGCGGCAGCCCTCAACCCCACCCACAAACAAAGAACACCAAAAGAGCGACGGAAGCCGTTGCTTACCCCCCACCTCCGCATTCGCAGACCAGACGTTCCAAAATGCAGAAACCTTTTTGATTGCCGCCGAACTTCGCGTCCGGACCCCAGGCCCTAAGATTCACCTAGCATTTACACAGCATTTTCTGATGGTGTGAGGAAACACGACCCCACAACCCCCAAGAAACCCCACTGTACAAGCCAAGTTCCGCAAACAGGTCACAGTGTAGGCAAAAACGACCCCTACAACAGCCCATCAAAGGAAATCACCACTACATGCACCAGGCAATCTGCAGGGTCCCCTCCACACGCCCAAACACAAACAACCGACACACCACACCAGCGAACGCGCGCACCCGCAGCATGACCCACCCCTCCCATGCATAAGCTAAAGAAGCAGTTCCGAAGATGCGACGAAGCCGTTTCGGACCCTTGCCCCCCGCACTTTCCGCAGTTCCGGACCCCAGGCACCCAGACCGATTACTCTATCTACATCTTACACATTTGATGGTGCACGGACGTGCGACACCACAGCCCGAAGATGCAACCCCGCTACACACCAATTTCGCTAGAAACTGTACAGGTAGGCAAAACGACCCTACAACGCCATCAAGGATAATACACATATCATCACAGCAATCTGCAGGTCCTCCACACCAAACACAAACAACGCAACACCACACACGAACGCGCGCAGCGCGCAGACCCACCTCACATAAGCTAAGAAGCTCGAAGATGCGACGAGCTTTCGACTGCCCGCACTTTTCGCATCGGACCAGGGCACTAACCTATCTACTCTACATACAATCTTTACAAGCATTTGATGTGCACGAACTGTGCGACACCCAGCCCGAAGAGCACCCTTGTACACAGCCATTCTCGCCTAGAAACAGGACAGTGTACAAACGACCTACAGCCACAAGAATATCACACAATATCTCACCAGGGCAATCTCAGTCCTCACACGCCCAACACAACACCACACACCACACCACGACGCGCGCACGCGGCATGCATACCCACCTCCATGCAAGCTAAGAACATCGAAAGATGCACGAGGCCGTTTTCGACCCTTCCCCCGCCTTTTCGCATTCCGACCGGCCCAGACGATTCACTCTATGACACTTTACAGCTTTTGAGTTGCGGATGTGGCGCCAGCCGGATGCACCTTGACACAGCCAAGTTTCTCGCCTAGAAACATGGTACAGTGTAGGCAAAAACGACCCCTACAACGCCCATCAAAGGATAATATCACACAATATCATGCACCAGGGCAATCTGCAGGGTCCCCTCCACACGCCCAAACACAAACAACCGCACACACCAACACCAGCGAACGCGCGCACGCGCGCATGCATACCCACCCTCCCATGCATAAGCTAAAGAAGCAGTTCCGAAGAGATGCGACGGAAGGCCGTTTTCGGACCCTTGCCCCCCGCACTTTTCCGCAGTTCCGGACCCCAGGGCACCTAGACCGTATTCTACTCTATGCATACAATCTTTACAAGCATTTTTGATGTGTGTGGCACTGGAACTGTGGCGACACCACAGCCCCGAAGATGGCAACCCCGCTTGTACACAGCCAAGTTTCTCGCCTAGAAACATGGTACAGTGTAGGCAAAAACGACCCCTACAACGCCCATCAAAGGATAATATCACACAATATCATGCACCAGGGCAATATCACACAATATCATGCACCAGGGCAATCTGCAGGGTCCCCTCCACACGCCCAAACACAAACAACCGCACACACAACCAACACCAGCGAACGCGCGCACGCGCGCATGCATACCCACCCTCCCATGCATAAGCTAAAGAAGCAGTTCCGAAGAGATGCGACGGAAGGCCGTTTTCGGACCCTTGCCCCCCGCACTTTCCGCAGTTCCGGACCCCAGGGCACCTAGACCGTATTCTACTCTATGCATACAATCTTTACAAGCATTTTTGATGTGTGTGGCACTGGAACTGTGGCGACACCACAGCCCGAAGATGGCAACCCCGCTTGTACACAGCCAAGTTTCTCCGCCTAGAAACATGGTACAGTGTAGGCAAAAACGACCCCTACAACGCCCCATCAAAGGATATATCACACAATATCATGCACCAGGGCAATCTGCAGGGTCCCCTCCACACGCCCAAACACAAACAACCGCACACACCAAACACCAGCGAACGCGCGCACGCGCGCATGCATACCCACCCTCCCATGCATAAGCTAAAGAAGCAGTTCCGAAGAGATGCGACGAAGGCCGTTTTCGGACCCCTTGCCCCCCGCACTTTTCCGCAGTTCCGGACCCCAGGCACCTAGACCGTATTCTACTCTATGCATACAATCTTACAAGCATTTTTGATGTGTGTGGCACTGAACTGTGGCGACACCACAGCCCGAAGATGCAACCCGCTTGTACACAGCCAAGTTTCTCGCCTAGAAACATGGTACAGTGTAGGCAAAACGACCCCTACAACGCCCATCAAAGGATAATATCACACAATATCATGCACAGGGCAATCTGCAGGGTCCCCTCCACACGCCCAAACACAAACAACCGCACACACCAACACCAGCGAACGCGCGCACGCGCGCATGCATACCCACCCTCCCATGCATAAGCTAAAGAAGCAGTTCCGAAGAGATGCGACGGAAGGCCGTTTTCGGACCCTTGCCCCCCGCACTTTTCCGCAGTTCCGGACCCCAGGGCACCTAGACCGTATTCTACTCTATGCATACAATCTTTACAAGCATTTTTGATGTGTGTGCACTGGAACTGTGGCGACACCACAGCCCCGAAGATGGCAACCCCGCTTGTACACAGCCAAGTTTCTCGCCTAGAAACATGGTACAGTGTAGGCAAAAACACCCCTACAACGCCCATCAAAGGATAATACACACAATATCATGCACCAGGCAATCTGCAGGTCCCCTCCACACGCCCAAACACAAACACCGCACACACCAACACCAGCGAACGCGCGCACGCGCGCATGCATACCCACCCTCCCATGCATAAGCTAAAGAAGCAGTTCCGAAAGATGCACGAAGGCCGTTTTCGGACCCTTGCCCCCCGCACTTTTCCGCAGTTCCGGACCCCAGGGCACCTAGACCGTATTCTACTCTATGCATACAATCTTTACAAGCATTTTTGATGTGTGTGGCACTGGAACTGTGCGACACCACAGCCCCGAAGATGGCAACCCCGCTTGTACACAGCCAAGTTTCTCGCCTAGAAACATGGTACAGTGTAGGCAAAAACGACCCCTACAACGCCCATCAAAGATAATATCACACAATATCATGCACCAGGGCAATCTGCAGGTCCCCTCCACACGCCCAAACACAAACAACCGCACACACCAACACCAGCGAACGCGCGCACGCGCGCATGCATACCCACCCTCCCATGCATAAGCTAAAGAAGCAGTTCCGAAGAGATGCGACGGAAGCCGTTTCGGACCCTTGCCCCCCGCACTTTCCGCAGTTCCGGACCCCAGGGCACCTAGACCGTATCTACTCTATGCATACAATCTTTACAAGCATTTTTGATGTGTGTGGCACTGGAACTGTGGCGACACCACAGCCCCGAAGATGGCAACCCCGCTTGTACACAGCCAAGTTTCTCGCCTAGAAACATGGTACAGTGTAGGCAAAAACGACCCCTACAACGCCCATCAAAGGATAATACACACAATACATGCACCAGGGCAATCTGCAGGGTCCCCTCCACACGCCCAAACACAAACAACCGCACACACCAACACCAGCGAACGCGCGCACGCGCGCATGCATACCCACCCTCCCATGCATAAGCTAAAGAAGCAGTTCCGAAGAGATGCGACGGAAGGCCGTTTTCGGACCCTTGCCCCCCGCACTTTTCCGCAGTTCCGGACCCCAGGGCACCTAGACCGTATTCTACTCTATGCATACAATCTTTACAAGCATTTTGATGTGTGTGGCACTGGAACTGTGGCGACACCACAGCCCCGAGGCAACCCCGCTTGTACACAGCCAAGTTTCTCGCCTAGAAACATGGTACAGTGTAGGCAAAAAACGACCCTACAACGCCCATCAAAGGATAATATCACACAATATCATGCACCAGGGCAATCTGCAGGGTCCCCTCCACACGCCCAAACACAAACAACCGCACACACCAACACCAGCGAACGCGCGCACGCGCGCATGCATACCCACCCTCCCATGCATAAGCTAAAGAAGCAGTTCCGAAGAGATGCGACGGAAGGCCGTTTTCGGACCCTTGCCCCCGCACTTTTCCGCAGTTCCGGACCCCAGGGCACCTAGACCGTATTCTACTCTATGCATACAATCTTTACAAGCATTTTTGATGTGTGTGGCACTGGAACTGTGGCGACACCACAGCCCCGGGCAACCCCGCTTGTACACAGCCAAGTTTCTCGCCTAGAAACATGGTACAGTGTAGGCAAAAACGACCCCTACAACGCCCATCAAAGGATAATATCACACAATATCATGCACCAGGGCAATCTGCAGGGTCCCCTCCACACGCCCAAACACAAACAAACCGCACACACCAACACCAGCGAACGCGCGCACGCGCGCATGCATACCCACCCTCCCATGCATAAGCTAAAGAAGCAGTTCCGAAGAGATGCGACGGAAGGCCGTTTTCGGACCCTTGCCCCCCGCACTTTTCCGCAGTTCCGGACCCCAGGGCACCTAGACCGTATTCTACTCTATGCATACAATCTTTACAAGCATTTTTGATGTGTGTGGCACTGGAACTGTGGCGACACCACAGCCCCGAAGATGGCAACCCCGCTTGTACACAGCCAAGTTTCTCGCCTAGAAACATGGTACAGTGTAGGCAAAAACGACCCCTACAACGCCCATCAAAGGATAATATCACACAATATCATGCACCAGGGCAATCTGCAGGGTCCCCTCCACACGCCCAAACACAAACAACCGCACACACCAACACCAGCGAACGCGCGCACGCGCGCATGCATACCCACCCTCCCATGCATAAGCTAAAGAAGCAGTTCCGAAGAGATGCGACGGAAGGCCGTTTTCGGACCCTTGCCCCCCGCACTTTTCCGCAGTTCCGGACCCCAGGGCACCTAGACCGTATTCTACTCTATGCATACAATCTTTACAAGCATTTTTGATGTGTGTGGCACTGGAACTGTGGCGACACCACAGCCCCGAAGATGGCAACCCCGCTTGTACACAGCCAAGTTTCTCGCCTAGAAACATGGTACAGTGTAGGCAAAAACGACCCCTACAACGCCCATCAAGGATAATATCACACAATATCATGCACCAGGGCAATCTGCAGGGTCCCCTCCACACGCCCAAACACAAACAACCGCACACACCAACACCAGCGAACGCGCGCACGCGCGCATGCATACCCACCCTCCCATGCATAAGCTAAAGAAGCAGTTCCGAAGAGATGCGACGGAAGGCCGTTTTCGGACCCTTGCCCCCCGCACTTTTCCGCAGTTCCGGACCCCAGGGCACCTAGACCGTATCTACTCTATGCATACAATCTTACAAGCATTTTTGATGTGTGTGGCACTGGAACTGTGGCGACACCACAGCCCGAAGATGGCAACCCCGCTTGTACACAGCCAAGTTTCTCGCCTAGAAACATGGTACAGTGTAGGCAAAAACGACCCCTACAACGCCCATCAAAGGATAATATCACACAATATCATGCACCAGGGCAATCTGCAGGGTCCCCTCCACACGCCCAAACACAAACAACCGCACACACCAACACCAGCGAACGCGCGCACGCGCGCATGCATACCACCCTCCATGCATAAGCTAAAGAAGCAGTTCCGAAGAGATGCGACGGAAGGCCGTTTTCGGACCCTTGCCCCCGCACTTTTCCGCAGTTCCGGACCCCAGGGCACCTAGACCGTATTCTACTCTATGCATACAATCTTACAAGCATTTTTGATGTGTGTGCACTGGAACTGTGGCGACACCACAGCCCGAAGATGGCAACCCGCTTGTACACAGCCAAGTTTCTCGCCTAGAAACATGGTACAGTGTAGGCAAAAACGACCCCTACAACGCCCATCAAAGGATAATATCACACAATATCATGCACCAGGGCAATCTGCAGGTCCCCTCCCACGCCCAAACACAACAACCGCACACACCAACACCAGCGAACGCGCGCACGCGCGCATGCATACCACCCTCCCATGCATAAGCTAAAGAAGCATTCCGAAGAGATGCGACGGAAGGCCGTTTTCGGACCCTTGCCCCCCGCACTTTCCGCAGTTCCGGACCCCAGGGCACCTAGACCGTATTCTACTCTATGCATACAATCTTTACAAGCATTTTTGATGTGTGTGGCACTGGAACTGTGGCGACACCACAGCCCCGAAGATGGCAACCCCGCTTGTACACAGCCAAGTTTCTCGCCTAGAAACATGGTACAGTGTAGGCAAAAACGACCCCTACAACGCCCATCAAAGGATAATATCACACAATATCATGCACCAGGGCAATCTGCAGGGTCCCCTCCACACGCCCAAACACAAACAACCGCACACACCAACACCAGCGAACGCGCGCACGCGCGCATGCATACCCACCCTCCCATGCATAAGCTAAAGAAGCAGTTCCGAAGAGATGCGACGGAAGGCCGTTTTCGGACCCTTGCCCCCCGCACTTTTCCGCAGTTCCGGACCCCAGGGCACCTAGACCGTATTCTACTCTATGCATACAATCTTTACAAGCATTTTTGATGTGTGTGGCACTGGAACTGTGGCGACACCACAGCCCCGAAGATGGCAACCCCGCTTGTACACAGCCAAGTTTCTCGCCTAGAAACATGGTACAGTGTAGGCAAAAACGACCCCTACAACGCCCATCAAAGGATAATATCACACAATATCATGCACCAGGGCAATCTGCAGGGTCCCCTCCACACGCCCAAACACAAACAACCGCACACACCAACACCAGCGAACGCGCGCACGCGCGCATGCATACCCACCCTCCCATGCATAAGCTAAAGAAGCAGTTCCGAAGAGATGCGACGGAAGGCCGTTTTCGGACCCTTGCCCCCCGCACTTTTCCGCAGTTCCGGACCCCAGGGCACCTAGACCGTATTCTACTCTATGCATACAATCTTTACAAGCATTTTTGATGTTGTGTGGCACTGGAACTGTGGCGACACCACAGCCCCGAAGATGGCAACCCCGCTTGTACACAGCCAAGTTTCTCGCCTAGAAACATGGTACAGTGTAGGCAAAAACGACCCCTACAACGCCCATCAAAGGATAATATCACACAATATCATGCACCAGGCAATCTGCAGGGTCCCCTCCACACGCCCAAACACAAACAACCGCACACACCAACACCAGCGAACGCGCGCACGCGCGCATGCATACCCACCCTCCCATGCATAAGCTAAAGAAGCAGTTCCGAAGAGATGCGACGGAAGGCCGTTTTCGGACCCTTGCCCCCCGCACTTTTCCGCAGTTCCGGACCCCAGGGCACCTAGACCGTATTCTACTCTATGCATACAATCTTTACAAGCATTTTTGATGTGTGTGGCACTGGAACTGTGGCGACACCACAGCCCGAAGATGGCAACCCCGCTTGTACACAGCCAAGTTTCTCGCCTAGAAACATGGTACAGTGTAGGCAAAAACGACCCCTACAACGCCCATCAAAGGATAATATCACACAATATCATGCACCAGGCAATCTGCAGGGTCCCCTCCACACGCCCAAACACAAACAACCGCACACACCAACACCAGCGAACGCGCGCACGCGCGCATGCATACCCACCCTCCCATGCATAAGCTAAAGAAGCAGTTCCGAAGAGATGCGACGGAAGGCCGTTTTCGGACCCTTGCCCCCCGCACTTTTCCGCAGTTCCGACCCCAGGGCACCTGACCGTATTCTACCTATGCATACAATCTTTACAAGCATTTTTGATGTGTGTGGCACTGGAACTGTGGCGACACCACAGCCCCGAAGATGGCAACCCCGCTTGTACACAGCCAAGTTTCTCGCCTAGAAACATGGTACAGTGTAGGCAAAACGACCCTACACGCCCATCAAAGGATATATCACACAATATCATGCACCAGGGCATCTGCAGGGTCCCCTCCACACGCCCAAACAAAAAACGCACACACCAACACCAGCGAACGCGCGCACGCGCGCATGCATACCCCCTCCCATGCATAAGCTAAAGAAGCAGTCCGAAGAGATGCGACGGAAGGCCGTTTTCGGACCCTTGCCCCCCGCACTTTTCCGCAGTTCCGGACCCCAGGGCACCTAGACCGTATTCTACTCTATGCATACAATCTTTACAAGCATTTTTGATGTGTGTGGCACTGGAACTGTGGCGACACCACAGCCCCGAAGATGGCAACCCCGCTTGTACACAGCCAAGTTTCTCGCCTAGAAACATGGTACAGTGTAGGCAAAAACGACCCCTACAACGCCCATCAAAGGATAATATCACACAATATCATGCACCAGGGCAATCTGCAGGGTCCCCTCCACACGCCCAAACACAAACAACCGCACACACCAACACCAGCGAACGCGCGCACGCGCGCATGCATACCCACCCTCCCATGCATAAGCTAAAGAAGCAGTTCCGAAGAGATGCGACGGAAGGCCGTTTTCGGACCCTTGCCCCCCGCACTTTTTCCGCAGTTCCGGACCCCAGGGCACCTAGACCGTATTCTACTCTATGCATACAATCTTTACAAGCATTTTTGATGTGTGTGGCACTGGAACTGTGGCGACACCACAGCCCCGAAGATGGCAACCCCGCTTGTACACAGCCAAGTTTCTCGCCTAGAAACATGGTACAGTGTAGGCAAAAACGACCCCTACAACGCCCATCAAAGGATAATATCACACAATATCATGCACCAGGGCAATCTGCAGGGTCCCCTCCACACGCCCAAACACAAACAACCGCACACCACCAACACCAGCGAACGCGCGCACGCGCGCATGCATACCCACCCTCCCATGCATAAGCTAAAGAAGCAGTTCCGAAGAGATGCGACGGAAGGCCGTTTTCGGACCCTTGCCCCCCGCACTTTTCCGCAGTTCCGGACCCCAGGGCACCTAGACCGTATTCTACTCTATGCATACAATCTTTACAAGCATTTTTGATGTGTGTGGCACTGGAACTGTGGCGACACCACAGCCCCGAAGATGGCAACCCCGCTTGTACACAGCCAAGTTTCTCGCCTAGAAACATGGTACAGTGTAGGCAAAAACGACCCCTACAACGCCCATCAAAGGATAATATCACACAATATCATGCACCAGGGCAATCTGCAGGGTCCCCTCCACACGCCCAAACACAAACAACCGCACACACCAACACCAGCGAACGCGCGCACGCGCGCATGCATACCCACCCTCCCATGCATAAGCTAAAGAAGCAGTTCCGAAGAGATGCGACGGAAGGCCGTTTTCGGACCCTTGCCCCCCGCACTTTTCCGCAGTTCCGGACCCCAGGGCACCTAGACCGTATTCTACTCTATGCATACAATCTTTACAAGCATTTTGATGTGTGTGGCACTGGAACTGTGGCGACACCACAGCCCGAAGATGGCAACCCCGCTTGTACACAGCCAAGTTTCTCGCCTAGAAACATGGTACAGTGTAGGCAAAAACGACCCCTACAACGCCCATCAAAGGATAATATCACACAATATCATGCACCAGGCAATCTGCAGGTCCCCTCCACACGCCCAAACACAAACAACCCACACCCAACACCAGCGAACGCGCGCACGCGCGCATGCATACCCACCTCCCATGCATAGCAAAGAAGCAGTTCCGAAGAGATGCGACGGAAGGCCGTTTTCGGACCTTGCCCCCCGCACTTTTCCGCAGTTCCGGACCCCAGGCACCTAGACCGTATTCTACTCTATGCATACAATCTTTACAAGCATTTTTGATGTGTGTGGCATGGAACTGTGGCGACACCACAGCCCGAAGATGGCAACCCCGCTTGTACACAGCCAAGTTTCTCGCCTAAAACATGGTACAGTGTAGGCAAAACGACCCTACAACGCCCATCAAAGATAATATCACACAATATCATGCACCAGGCAATCTGCAGGGTCCCTCCACCGCCCAACCAAACAACCGCACACACCAACACCAGCGAACGCGCGCACGCGCGCATGCATACCCACCCTCCCTGCATAAGCAAGAAGCAGTTCCGAAAGATGCGACGGAGGCCGTTTTCGGACCTTGCCCCGCCTTTTCCGCAGTTCGACCCAGGGCACTAGACCGTATTTACTCTATGCATACAATCTTTACAAGCATTTTTGATGTGTGTGGCACTGAATGTGGCGACACCACAGCCCCGAAGATGCACCCCGCTTGTACACAGCCAAGTTTCTCGCCTAGAACATGGTACAGTGTAGCAAAAACGACCCCTCAACGCCCATCAAAGATAATATCACACAATACATGCACCAGGGCAATCTGCAGGGTCCCCTCACACGCCCAAACACAAACAACCGCACACCCACACCAGCGAACGCGCGCACGCGCGCATGCATACCCACCCTCCCATCATAAGCTAAAGAGCAGTTCCGAAAGATGCGACGGAAGCCGTTTTCGACCTTGCCCCCGCACTTCGCAGTTCGACCCAGGGACCTAACCGTATTCTACTCTATGCATACAATCTTTACAAGCATTTTTGATGTTGTGGCCTGGAACTGTGGCGACACCACAGCCCCGAAGATGCAACCCC